>JAPTHA010001760.1:0-10601 GCA_029814585.1 Gymnapogon annona | reverse complement strand
GACTTGGGACAACTTTTGTGATGACATTTGCATGAATTCCACCTTTCATTGCTGATTTATCACCATTTACTATAATACCATCTGCACTTTTCATTTTTTTAAATGAAAATTTGGTATTTTCCTGACAATGAAGAAATAATGCGATATAATGGACAACTTCTGTCATTTGTCAAACTACAGTACTTGTGAATTTATATTGCGTTTTCACTTTCACTATGGCCTCTCTGATTATTCAAATGGCTGAAATCTGATGAATATAAAAAGCAGAGGAACTTGACCTAAATTATTTCAATGTAGTGACAGGATTAATGATTCAAAAGTTTTTTTTATATGCTTTTGGACACCAGCAGATGTTTAGGCTTTAAACGTACAAACTGGATGAATGATTTGCCAATATATCCTTCCAAAAATGAGATTCCAAACAGATATATAAATTTCAAATTGAATTTAAGCTACCACTATATATTTTATTTATCCTTTTGACAAGGGTTGCATCATATCATGCAGTACAGAAGTTGTAGATGGCCCAGTACAGTTTCAAATTGAATGCATCATCAAATTCCAGATGGATACCTGAGCACTGGGAATCGATGTTTTCAGTTTTTGTCTTTCAATTTTCTGATACTATTGAATATAGTGAAAGAAAAAGAAAACTTTGAGCAAAGTGTAGCAACATTTGACTTTTATGTCTATGTATTTTCTGCAGTTCCAGTGGAGAATCGAGTTAAGGCATGGTATAGCCTGAAGATATGTCATGCAGACACACAAGAAATTCACAGTGGGAATCCTGTTGAGCCATTGTGTCACCTGGGTACGAGCCAACTTTGAGAATGAAATGTTTCCATCTCGATTCCTGGCAGCTGGTTCAGTAACAAACTGGAGCAGACGAGGCAGGAGTGGAAAGTCAAAAAATCTGGCAAAAGAAAATGTGACTTTACACTTCGTTTCATTCATTACAGAACGTAAAAACTCGGCATTGGTTCGTGGGGAGAAGCATTTGTATTAGTAGAAGATGTGTATTTTAACTGTTCATTTCAGCTAAAAGTTGAGTATTAAGACCGAAACAATAGACCTTTTTCACAGCAGATGGAGCGGAACAAACCCAGGTGTTACTGGCCACATTTACTGTGGCTCTTTTGCCTCAGGAGGCCATTCCACTACAACATCAGGAGCGAATGGGAGGCCCAAGCCTAACTTGGTCAAAGTGGCTGATGTTGAAAAAAAGGTCTATAACCCTGTTCTCATCCACTATTGGTATTTAAATGAACTCACTGTGTGACATGCGCAATGCTTACAAGGATTTATCCGTTTGATATTCAGTGCAAGTCCAAGAACTTTTAAAATATTTTTTATTCTCTTTTCATTTTTTCCAACAGTGTTCCAGTTGTTTCTTTATTTAATGTTGGTGTATTTAACACAGCAACATACCACCTGATCTATTGGTTTATCGACAAGGAGAGGGCAAACTGGAGGCTAAAGACTGAGTAGAAAAATACATCCACATTTCTATATGTAGGTCTGCAGGGCCTTTATATCTATAGTCACAGGCATTGGTCCGATGACTTCTGTTGTTACAAGAAAAAACTGAGACTGTGGGATATTGTGTGTGTATATATGTATTTATATACATATAAAAGTATATATATATTTTTTTTAATATGGGTAATAATTGCATTGGTTATAGTGTTATATACTATATAGTGTATTTATATTATTTTTGCAAGTATTGCTGTCTTTCCCTTTTCTTAATTTCTTATTTTTATCTTTATACTGACATGGAGCACCTGGAAGCAAACAATTTCCCTCGGGATTAATAAAGTATTCTGGTATTCTTGGTTTTGCAGACACTTGCTCCAACTGAAGGAAATGCGTCGTCTTTCATTCTGCACCTGTGACCCGAAGACTGACCCATACAGACACCATCTATGGCTCTTCGTCATGGTGACTGTACCCAGATGGGAGGAGTGTAGTTGACAATGTCTTCTGCAAATTACCATAAAGTTCTGCTTGATCTCCATCAGTACTCAGATGTTTCCGTGTTTTTCATTTATTCTGCCTTCACTAGTGTTTACTAACTAGCTTTGCAGATAGCTAACAGGAACTCCAGTAAAGACCCAGGAAGCCTCTTGCTGTGTTGGGAGATTTACTGAAAAGTCTTTGTAAAACTGTACAGACAAAATAAAATATATGCTACAATCATGTACAGTGTAGAACAGAAAATTGGTAGAGTTAATAAAACACGTTTGTAGTGTGTTAAGAGTACATAACATCAAGCCACAGTGGGTTAACTCTTTATAACAGAAAAGCGGTTGAGAAACGACAGCGGTTAGCGCAATGCTAAAATACATTGGAAATCCCATATAAAGGCTAACGATAATAACGGTCTGTTTTTCACAGATAAATAACGTTTTACAACATAAAGAGCCTCAAAATCATATATAAGGGTAAGTAACATCCCAATACATGAAGGTACTTACAGACAGACATTCACTCAGGGTCAAAAGAACTAGAACCTGCGTTTGGATGACAACAAAGTAAGACGTCTTGCACGAACTGAAACTACGGCAACTATGAGCGGACAAAAAACACATTCACTCAAAGTTTCGGGTACTCTCCCCTGAAACAAGTCTTCACAAGGGGGCAGCGCATCATTATTATCAAAAAATTGATGTATATACTGTATGTATTTATGTACGTGTGTGTATAAGAACAGCTGCTGCCAGAGGCGGAACCTTCTGTCATCATCATCGTCTTAATCGTTAACACTTTAAATTACTTTCCAAAGCTACATAAACACACACACAGGCAGATTAACACTCGTGAAGTGAAACAACACCAACACAGTGAGTCAACACAGAGCTAAACCACCGGGGACATTTTGGGGATGATTCAACACACCCAACTCACTGAAAAAGAAAGAAATAGAGGAAGAGCAAATACACATACGCAACACCAATCAGGAAAAAGGATGAAAAATGTGCTGCTCTGAAAAATGATGCTGCCGCCACACCAGTCTGTTGGCTTTCTAGGCCAAGTCCCAGTCACTGATGCGCGATTATTATGGGTTTGCATTTGCAGGGCAAACAAAATAATAAGTGATGGTGGTGCGACTTGCCCGGAACCCTACATTTACCAATTTTATTTGTACCTGTCGGCTGTAGCATATTTAGCTGATGTAGTACATAACATAACAACTTACTAAACTTTCAAGTGGAAGAAACTTCATTTGATCTCAGTTTCATTACTGGGAACTATTACTACCGCCAAAAATAAATAAATAAATAAATTCACTCACCAGTTCCCACTGACATTCCCCACTGTCTCATGCCACTAAAAGTGATAATTACCTTTGCGATACAGACATAACCTGAGTCATAAAAAAATGTCATTGATATACTGCCACTCAGATTTCACCTCTGAGTGGCAGTTTCTTGTTCTAACAAGAATTAAAACACAACTGTTTCTTTTCCCAAAGAGGTAGTATAGCAATTAACTTGATAGATTTATACAATTGCACTTACACACACTAGTGACGACTTCTGGTCAATTATTTGCAGTTAATTAACTAGAGTTAGCTTGGATGAATCAGTGAAGGAGTTAATAATTGAGATAAGGAATCATGATAGGGCATTAAAATGAGTCACGGGTCTTGAATCATTTGTACAGGACTCTCGCATGTCACAAATGAACATATATGTACACAATTCACACAGCCAGTTGTGCTTTGATTATACTCTGATTCATAGGGTCAGTATAAGTATAATGTGCCTTTGGTAGAAACTGTCACCATGAACACATTATAAAGTCATGACATTACAGGGTTTTACTATGACTGGGCAAACACACATAAATCAGTATCATTTTAAACTTCTTTAAAGGTTATTTTATGATTATCAAAGGATTTTCTTTGAGGAAATGAACATTTGTCATTGTTCCTCCTCACGCAATTTTAGTGACATTGATACATTAAGTGTTTAAATGAATAAACCTTAAATACTTTTTAGATGTCACCCTACTTAACAAGTTAAAAGAAGTCATTTTAATCATTTCTGAGTTTAAATTTGTAACAACATTTGTAAAAAAAAATCTCTGAGTATCAGTGTAGATTTCAAAACCATCATTCTTCTTGACCTCACTGAGGCAAACGATTGGCCTCATATTTAATATTTGTGGAAATGACCCAAAATAATCACGTTGTACATATTATATATACATACACGGTGGTGTGTTTATTTCCACATCGCAGAAATGCTTGGGGAACGGATGCTACTAATGTGCAGATCTACCACCTTGTTTAAATTAAATCAAGCAAGCACCACAGACTTACATTTTCCTACATTTATAAACCCTTATACGTGTATGTGTGTAAATACCAGACTAGAATTTTTTCTTTATTTATTTCTGCTTTTATCGAGCTAAAATCAGCTTATCTCTGAACAAACACTGATGTTAAATTGGATTATATCCACATGTAATGTTTCTGCTTTGTTGATGTATGATGAGACTTTCAAACACCATTACAGTTCAGTGACTGAAACCAAGTTAACAGCTTGCGATGCATTCATTTATATCCACATTGTTTTTTTCTCCTCCTCTTAAAGTGTGTACGATAACTTAGCATCTGGCCATAAGCCAGGAAACAAAAATAACCATAAACCTGATGCTGCAAGGTGTTTTTTCTAATCCCTACCTGCCTCATTATATCTTCGGTGAAGTTCTCTGGCATCAATGGTAGTACTTCCTTACTTCAGCATTTTCAGTTGTTTGCTTACAGCATGTGTGTTGTGCTTTCTTTTTGAATTTTCCACACACATTTTTGCAGGAAGTAAACTTTTTATAAATCTCCAGTTCCAATCTGTTTCATTGTTGCTGCCTCCAAGCGGTCAGTTATTGCACATATCACGGAAAATGGAGCATAGAACATGTTGTGCTGTGTAAACCAAATAAAATCACCCAGAATTTAGATTGAACCCCAGTGTTACTGTTGTGGCAGCTCCCAAATGATTTCCCCCCCTATTTTTTAAGTGATTTGTTACCATTATTTTAAAAAGACGAATAACTGTATTTTACATTAATAACTTACATGTACTAATAGGATTAATGGATCAGCAGATTTTAAACTTTTTACTTTATTAAGTTATTTTGGTTGCCAGTGGATGTTTGGGTGTTTTATAGGTGGATGTTTGGGGTTACATAACGTGCCTAAAAATACAAAGCATGGGTCTATCAGTCATGAAGTTCATCAATCACTGGAACAAGCATCATTTCGTTGTAACAGTGTAATATGCGGAATAAAGGATATTCTTATTCTTAAAACCTCTCACTCACTCATTTTTTGAACCCGCTTTTATCATTTGCAGGGTCACGGCGGTCACTGAAGCCTATCCCAGAACTCAAAGGCAAAGACGGGGGGGCCCTGGATAAGTCGCCAGTTCATTGCATACAAGGATGGGAAAGGTGGGTGAAGTGTCTGGCCCAAGGACACAACAGTACATGATCAGGAGAGAGAATCGAACCGCCAACCCTTCGGTTATTAGACGACCTGCTCTACCACCTGAGCCACAGCCGTCGCCCCCCACTCTCAAAACGTTGTCCCATAAATTCTTAGTGAGGAGAAAAATGTCAACTGCACACTAACTCCCCTAGAACTCTAAGCAGCTCATTGAGGACAGTGCCGACTATGTTATTAGGTGATAGTGAACACAAAAAGACTAAGTCTGGGCACAATGGAAGGAATGAAAAGAGGCGACTTTCGCTGAGACCTGACCTCATAAATCTGGGCATATGTTTTAAAAACAGGTCTATTTTCCAGACTTCACTGCACAGACCAATAGGAAGGTGGGGGAGGGGGGTGGTAATGAGCAGTTGGGATGCCAAGTAGATTGTAGGTGTTGTAGGTGGGTGGGAGTGAAGCATGAATTGAAGCTATATTGGTTTGAACTCAGCGTATGACGCACAGGCGTCCTAGCAAACATGTGAGAATGCTACTTTTCTCCCATTTGTTCCTTACCAAGTAGAGCGTTTCCAGAAGAGTCCTGCAGACGTCTCAGCCATTCTTAACCCATAAAAAACCAGTCCTACTTTTGTATCCATTCCCAAAAGAAATGTTCCCTCTATTTAACCTTTCCTAGGTGCTTTATCACCATTTCTTACAATTGTGTTATGTGTGACCGTTAGTAGTACTCTAGGGAGTCTTGGTACCTTCCTCCTTCCTGTGTTGAGGCGGCGCTTTGTAGACAATCTGTTCCCTTTCTCTCTTCACTACCCTCCTGCGCACCTGTGTTTCATCGGATCATCACGCACACACATAACTGGTCCTTTTAAGCTCTACGGAGGGTGGAAGGACTCGCCAGAGTATTCCACCGATACAACAACGGCACTGCAGTCATTTCCTAGTTAAGTACTACGAATATTGAATTTCATACTAGGTGGAAACTTTTTTATGCTTGTTTGTCTCCTCCGCTGCCTCCAAGTGTTCCCTGCTGACCCACCTTGCCTCAGCCAAATCATCTTCACCCAAGCTCACCCACCTTCACCACCACGTCGGAGAAGCCCCCACTCACTGCCTTCATCACTACATCGCACTCAACTGTCTTGATCACCTCTGCGGATCTCATACCAGTCTCTCAGTCACCTATGCACATTTTTATAATTAACATTTAAAACTACATCTTGGGTCTCGGTTTTCTTTTGGATCCAGAGAAAAGAAGAACAGTTTGGCTATAGGGCCGTCTCATTATAATTTGGTGTTTTTATCCAGTGACTCAGGTATTTTCCCCTGTATAAATTGTTGATCAGCGAGATGTTCATAAGAGCTCAAATTCAAGTCCAGGGTTATATCAGAAAAAGAACGAAGTGATGAAGTTACTTTTTCAACAATTCTATCAATTACTAAATGAAAAAAATAAGTGTGTTCATCTACCATTACTGATCCATCTCCATGGATTTTACTGGCGAACCCATGTTGTAGAAGATGGTGGTGTTTCCATGGTAACCATGAATGTCCAAATGGTCATATATGATGACCATGAAAAGGTGAATAACTATATTTTACATCAATTACTGATATGTATTGATAGGATGAGTTGGTCATCAGGTATTAAACATTGTAGATCAGTAAATGGTTTTGGGCGCCAGGGGATCTTTGGGTTAAACCACGGTTTATGGGTTATGGGTTAAACTGACATGACTGAGGGCCCAGAAGAGAAGTTAAACCAAAGTTTCTTACTCTAGTGTAGATTGTATTATGCTGGGATGGTAAAATGCAAATAATTACTCTGGCATTTAGAGCCTAGAACTATTCTGGCTGATAAGATAATGTCCTGCCAATGGGTGAATATTTCCTCCCTGCTGTTATCTGTGTGTTATTATTTCCAAAGTTATTCTACCTGTATGTATAACAAACTCGGAGCAGCAACTACACATTTCCTCTTGTAAGGATTTAGTCATTTTAACACAAAATGCTTATATTTCAATGTACAAATGTTCCAACAAAGTGAGGTCCCAACACTACTGTGCAAAGTATTGTCACCACATTCTGTTCTGCCCATCACCCTTGACAAATGTGTTTGTTTGTTTTAAAGAAATAGCCAATCAAGATTAATTCACAGACCTTATTATGGAATGATGGTGCGTGGAGCCAAACCTACATCCATTATAGACACAGTGCTAATGAAATGATGTTGATGAAAAGATCTTATAATGCAGAATTAAATTGTGTGATATATGACATTAGTTTTAATTTTATGGGACAAATCTCAGTAACTCAATATAAATGTATAAGTGCTCTTTATGGGATTTTAATCATCACCTCCAGAGAGGCTGGCATCTAAATCTAATGCCTTAGATGCTTTAGCTACACCATCTGACTGATTAGCATTGTTAAAATTCCATTGATGCTTTTTCCCTCCCGGGGTCACCACAGCGAATCCAATATTTGATTTGGCAGGAGTTTTTACGCCCTTCCTGACACAACCCTTGTATTTATCCGGGTTTGGGACTGGCACAAGGAGACATATGCCCCCTTGTGGCTACAGTAGGCCGTAGCGTGAAGGGTCTTGCCCCACACTGGATGCTCATCCCGGGAATCAAACCCAGGTACCCTATGCACCATCCATCCCCCATCCCCTATGCTATCCAGCCGCTGGGAGCCTTACCAAGCTATCCAGCCACCTATATTATTAAAATCTCATTCTATTCTTTTTTTTTTCAATCTTCATCCACAAACTTTCTATTATTTGCTGTGAAGAAGGCTGACTGAAGAAAGTTTGATTAACCATGATTAACAGACTTTCAAAGTTTAAGAGATTACAAAGCCATCAGCATGGTGTATCTACGGACTGATTGAATTAAATATAAAGTTAATTGTTTACATCGGTCCAACTGCATCATCAGTTTCCTTTCTAAAGGGAAACTCATAGCTGCTTATTTTGACACCAAGAAAGATACTGTTTATATACGACGATGTCTCAAAATAAAGAGACAGAGAGATTCTCTCAAACTGCACTCTGGCTCTGTGTGATCACTCCTGCCAACAGCATTAACAGTACTCAAAATGAATAAATTCACAATTTCTTTAAAGATTTTTCTGTTGAAAAGTCCAATACATCTGGATCAAAACCTGTGGAGACCCTTTTTACACAAACAGGGCTTCATGATTGTTTTGATGTTGTCTTTCTTTTTTCTTTCTTCTCCTTGCTGTGTGAAGCAATCTGTAAAGAATTTAAAACATCTGTACTTACTTTCAGTAAACCGTCTCATGTTTATACCCTTGGCTTCACTACAGAATGGTGCGAGGTAATGTTTTTGAGTTGATTATGAGGACGGACAGGAACAGCGTGTAGCGGCACGTCTGTTATTTCTTAGAGAGATTGGGACTCAGCGTCACATCTGAGCCCAACCTTTTACAGAAGTGTTTTGGCAGTGATAAATTTGATTACAATGTACTTTTCTTGTTCCATTATTATGATCAATGTATTAAATCTCTGTGGTTCTCTACAGGAGCTGTTCAGCAGCTGAAGAGGGACAAAAACTGCTTTCACTCGGCTTTGTTTGGATTCCCATTAGCAGTGCGTAGACAGCTGTTCCCTAGGATCTACATAAAAAGAGCCAGCAATCACACTTAATCCTGCCATTTCCCCAAAGAACTAAATTTAGCCGATAAAACCGGACATTTAGTCACTGGGAAATTCCTGTTTTCACAGCTGGATCATCAACGGTAACAGTTTCCTGGCATCAGTGCCCCAAGCTCTTCAAGGAAAAGTCATTTTCTTGTTGTTTTTTTTTCTTATTTTACTTTAATAGATATTGTTAATAGTCATTTAGTCTCCAATTACTTCTCTCACTTGAAATGTGTCGAATCTAGCTAAATAACATGTTTGTTTACACACTTGTAAAATCTGACCTGTGGACAAAGTTGACATAATTACACCACTGACTATAGCATCTGAGCTAACAGGGTTACAAAGATAATCTCTGGAAAAAGAAACAAAAACAGAAACACATTGCCAAACCTGTCATTGTGCAAAGAAAGACAGGAAGAAAAAACGGTCGCTCTAAGTAACAAATCTTTATTTCTTTAGGTTTAAAGCCTGATTCTGGTTCAGAGTGAATACTGAGAGTGGTAGTTTACGGTGTTAAATTATTCGTAAAAGGTCAGAAACATAAAGATAAATGCTTGGCCAATGTCAAGCATCCAGCATTTCACAACTCCAGAGGAGGAGCATTCAAAGCAATATAATAGTGTCATAATCGAGCCTAAAAGGGGTTTGAGCTTAAGGTCAATAAACCAATACATAAATTCAATGAAACTACACACATATACATATATGTGTGTGTGTGTGTGTGTGTGTGTGTGTATAAGGGTTGCTGCAACAGTCGTCCCATTCAGTACGCCTGTCATGATTCAGTACAAGCATGTACAGCTCATTTTCGACTTGCATTGCTTGTATGTTATAACACACCAATTCCACATTTTATTCCAGATTGGAATGTTGGTCAAGCACTCCTCTCTTACGTATGATTGGTCAGTGGTGCTTGTAGGGCGGGACTTAGTAAAGGGCCAATTCTCATGTCATTTGTCGGAGCTGGGTCCATGGCCTATTTCCGCGTTGTTGAACAATGGACATCTGGTGAATAATGGACATCCGGTGAAATTCGAAGACGCACCGGCGACATTTATGTCTACAGTGTGAGAACAGTTTGGGTTTAACCCTAACATATGCTGATGATGGAAAAAGAAGAGCGAAATATACCACGGTGTGTGAGCATTGTTCGTCCACTATCGGCTGTATGATGACACATTCACATTGCCATCATCCTACAATGCTGACTGCCCGATATATACAGTGTAATTAGGGCAGAAACAGAGATGGAATTGGCTTATATGGCTCTGTCTGCTGACAGTTGGACATTGGACATTAAGAGCTACTGAAAGATAATGCTGACTAATCACTTTGTACGGTAGATAAGTCAAGTTCTACAAACCCATCCAAATGTCTGTGCATATATATACAGTATATATGCTGTGTGTGTGTGTGTGTGTATGTATACATAGTAGATATGTGCATGCTTGTGCCTGTATTTGCTCCTGATTATCTTCT
>JAPTHA010001752.1:0-10601 GCA_029814585.1 Gymnapogon annona | reverse complement strand
ACACACACACACACACACACACACACACACACACACACACACACACACACACACACACACACACACACCTTTAACACTGTCCAAAAGACGGCGTTTCCACAAATTTAGGTTGTTTTGATTATTTATTTTTGATATTTATGTTTACGTTTGATATTTAACGTCTTTTTCCCATAACATAATCCCAATTTTAAATATTCTTTATAAATACAAGTGTATTTATCTTTAAAAGGGTGTAATGTCATTATTATACCATTATTATATTAGTTGAAAAGGGTATCAAAACTGCAATATTATCGCTTATCACAATTATTCCTCAGACAATTTATCGCCCAGCAAAATGTGTTATCGCGACAGGCCTAGTTGTAGCCCATCTCCCAGATGCGTCTGAATGTGGTGGTTTTTGAAGCTGTGACTTGCGCCTCATTCCACTCTTTATGGATCTCTTCTAGATTCTTGAATCTTTTCCGTTTGATAATCCGCTGAAGCCCACAGTCATCTCTTTTGCTGCTGCATCTTCTACTGCTACATTTTGCCCTTCCACTAGAATTTCCATTGATGTGCTTGGACACAGCACTCTGTGAAGAGCCAGCCTCCTTAGCTTTGAACTTTTGTGGCTTACCCATCCTATGGAGGGTCTGAATGATTGTCTTCTGGCCTGTTAAGTCAGCAGTCTTCCCCATATTGAACCGAGCTGAGACAATTGCACCAAACTAGTAGTTGAAAAATTTGGACTGATTTCGTCAGTGTTCAATTTTTTTTAATTCTTGTTTTTGGAGGTTTTATGAGCTGGAAGCCCAAATTAGGTAAAAATAAACATAAATACTTGAAATCATTTGAATTGTGGGCCCTGAATCTATAATCTATGAAAGTTTGACATTTTGAATGGAATTAAGGACATAATTAAACTTTTTCATGATATTCAAATGTTTTGGAAAGGGTCAAATCTGCCACTATTGACACAAACCTCTGCTGATACCAATAGATTTACAAGGTCTCCTCAGTGTCTGTCTCTATTTTCAAGGCCATTGAGTCTATAAAATGTTCTACAGATCTCAACTTGACCTGTCACACACACTTAGACAGTTACTTTACCTCCTGAGCAGAGATAAAATAATGTACGTATTTTTTTGCAGTAGGTGGGCTTCCTTGGGTTTTGATTTTGGAATACTGACGTATACCTGCTCTAAATCGGTATTGACGAGACATCGTCTTCCTGCTGTTTGTGTTGGCTTGATCTGAAGGAATAACATTAAGATCAGGACACATCCAGAACCAGTGCAAATGTAGCTTCTGATATTTTCTTCTCTCTTTTTTTTCTTCTCAATGCAGACTGTGTTGCTGTCAGTAGGTCAGAAAGTTCCAGGCAATATTGCCGTGCCCTTTTACTACACAGGCTCTGATAGACAGTTGGTTAAAGGTTCAGAGTTCCCCACTGGACCAACAATGGACCATAGGGGGTGCAATAATATGAAGCTGCCAAGATAATGACTTAAAGTTGAGGAGAGGAACTTCCAATGTGTGGCCTCTGCATGTTTTGGTCTGGGTTACGTCATCTCCTTCCACTGTGCTTCATATATTTGCATTTTTACCTTTTTATGGTTAGTCATATTTGTTGTGCTAAGGCAGTGACCTAGTTTCTCCATGAAAATCAATTGTCTCATTTTATCTCATGTTATTAATCTTGTAATGCATCTTCAGCTCTAAAAGTAATTTTTGTGAATTTAATAAACAAACCATTTGTCTTACTTTAATCATTTGAGTCATTGGCATCAGACCTGAATACAAAGGACTGACTGTAGCACCCCATGGGCATGTGACTGGCTTTCTGTTTGGCTAAACTTAAACGCTAAATTTATGTAAGGCTCTATTCATCTAAAGCTGAAATTGGGTAAAAACACCTGAATTTGGAAGCGTAAACTTCTGCAGTGCTCTCCTTTCAGTCGTCCACATGTAAGGACTTAATATAAAGATAGATGATCGGTTGCACTTTCCATCTTCGAAAGGCACAGCAGCAAAGGGGAGAAGGGTAAGCTGAGGTGAAAAAAACAAGTGGTGGTTTTAATTTTTTCTTGAAATGTAATTAATTAATTAATTGTAATTTCTTGAAAGGTAGAGTAAAAATATCCATTTATCATTAAAAGGGTAGGCTTGAGTGGCTTTATGGATATGTAAGATATTTTCTTAAAAGTTACTATTTATCGAAAAAGCAAGTTGTTGTTCCACTTCTAATCCTCAGGTTTCTTGAGATTTTTTTTTGCCATTCTATTACTAGCATTATTTAAAAGTTTCACTTACAGCATCATTACTTTTTCGGCATGAAGATCTCTGCAATACACTGGAAGTCAACAATTGATGATGATATTTAGGGATTTTTGAAATAACTGTATCACCCAAACTGGTGATGATATGACCTAGATGACGACTGACCATTTTCATTGTATTATAAAGTCAAATTAGAGAGAAACTCAACCAGACTTGAAGGAACAAATATAGAATTAAACAACTTTGAACAAGTTTCTTGTTCGACCCACCTGTCATCTTGTCGCGCTTAGCTTTTCATTCACAGGACTGACTTACAGACAGCAATAATGGTTGTCAGTGACAAAGACGACTGTGGCTGAAAATTTATGCTGATATGACACACTGAGAAAAATGAATCCACACAGAATAAAAGGGCTTTCAATCGTTTTTGCACGGTATCCATGTCATCTTGTCATAACTGGAACTGGTGCTCATCAAATGATTTTGCCGCCAGACAGATTTTCATCCCCTGGAATCAATTAGGGATTGTGTCCATCCTGGGCTTCTTTTCAAGCCAGCAGTGATCACCACAAACTTGAAGAAAACATTTGTCCCTGTAACTGTATGACGAGTAAAAAGAAGCAGGTCTAGAGTGTGGCCGCCATCAACAGAAATTGTATCTTTGTGTTTTCTATTAACATTGTGTTCCTGCCACACTGAGTGTCGAAGACATAAATCCTCTCCACACTGTCAGCGAGCACTTCAAGTCTTTTGTAAATAATGAGCTGAAGAAATTGTTGCTTTAAAGCAAGGTCCTTGGTGGGCAGACAGTTTTAACATAGCAGAAAATTAGCCAGTGTGCTCTCACAAGTGCTGCAGGGAAATAATGAGATATTTAAGGAGGGGGCTGAGAGATGGAACGAAAGTCAATGAATGAGGAGAGGGGGTAGCGCGAAGAGAGAAAACTAACAAAAAAAGAGCTGAAGGAAGCGATAGATGCAGGAGGGATACACAAATGTAGGTAAAAGACAAAAGGAGAATGAATGGAGATACTTAGTGTCTTGGGTGACAGATGGATAACGCAGACAGAGAACAGAGATGACACAAAATCAAACAGATGTAGCGAAACTGCAAAGGCTCAGATGGGTTTGTGTGTTAACAGCCTAATCACGATGACAATGAAGGACTGTAGGAGGTTTCACCCTGTTAATGCTGCCTGAGCGCAGACACTCACCAACCTTTAAGTCAGTGAAAGAAAGAAAAAAGGTGTGAGTTCTTTTGTCTGCAAGGCCAAGTGTAGCTTTCCCCCTCTTATCAGTGACACGCTCATTGATTACTGTGATGACTGCTCTTCGATTGGTCCCCAGTGATGAATGGGCCAAATCCCCATTTCTCCTTGGACCACAACACACATACACACACAAACACACACACACACACACACACACTTTTTGGGATTACTACATGTTTCTGTATTGCTGTCTTCCAATTCGAGGAACAACAGAATGACCCAGCCAAAGAACAAAATGAGACGACTACTTTCTTTTTTTATTTCATTTACTTTCTGTGTGCACTTACTTCCAAGGTCCCCTCACCCCTTTTGGGCCATTTCCCTGCAATTGAAAATGCCTACTTTTCCACATGACCTCACAGCTCCACAACACTCTATGGCTCAGTGAGGGAAGATAGACATTCTCCGACTGATAGACTGACAAAATTTGGTTAACAAACTAAGCACACTTATTTTCCCTGTATCAGAACTCAGAGGAACAGTAATCATTTTTATGTAGATATCAGTGTAACGTTAAAAAAAATGTAGACATATCAGAATACCCCAAGGCATTAAAAGCCTTCAACGGGATGTCTTAGATTCACCCAAATGTAGAGCCATATTGTTCTAACTGTTGAACATAACAATGACATTGGAATAGTTTTAAAGGAAAGTTCCTTGGGTTGTTCTGAATACCTGTTCCATTCCAAAGAACACATAACACAAGAACACACATTTTAGAATATGGGAAGCACTCCCTCTCAAACTGTTTTATTAGAAAATTGGATTTATTGATACTTGTTCACCCATTTCAGTTAATTTTCACCTTTATAGTGCATATTGCTGAAAGAAATCATTATCATAGTGCATATTTGACCAATAGAGAAGGCTATGTCTTCGGGTAGCAAGTGAGCAAACTTTACATAACTGTACATAAACAATTTAGTTGCAGGGCATCTAATCCATTCTCTTGAGTTACACACTAGGAACGATAAGAGCTATCAGCTATTAAAGCCATTTATCCGTAATAGCCGCTGGATTGCTCAGTTGGTAAGGCACCGGATTTGATTCCCGGGATGAGCATCCAGTGTAGGTCCTTGGGCAAGACCCTTCACGCTGCTGCAAACAACTGTAGCCTCAATGTCTCATTGTGCCAGTCCCAAGCCCGGATAAATACAAGGGTTGTGTCAGGAAGGGCATCCGATGTAACAACTCCTGCCAAATCAAATATGGCGACCCCGGAAGGGAAAAAAACTGAAAGTACTCATCAACACATTTGCATACACACAGAGAGACAAGATTAGATAAGTTACAAAAAACATACAAGGCACAGTTCTTTTACTCAGAAATAAAACAGACATCAAATCATATCATGAAAGAAAAAAAAACATACAATGATTCTCTGTATCCTGTTTCATTTCATACACTGTAAACACACGGCGAGGACATATATACATAATAGGATTGTTGAGTTTTCCCTGAAGTCTGGGTCCATCCATGACTGAAAACCTAAAGTCTATAAAAATATAGTTTTAAAAACACACAGACCATTGGTGGATATATGTTTTACTCTAATTAATATTTTGTTTATTCTATTAACTAGTGACCAAAATCCTACAAAATGCCCAATAGAAATATTCCCCTTTTGGTGCAGTGGCTTAGTGGTAATTGCCATGGCACCACGTGTGCTAGGTTTATTCTCCTGATAGTTCAGTAGACCAAGCTACTGGCTTAGATCTGGATTGGTCTGTAATAGGAAGGGTTAAATAAATGAGGAGGTTGAATTTCTCTACCGAACAAGGAAGTGAACTACAAGTGTTTCCGACTTTAAATAATCTGGAACAATGTTCACATAAATTTTGGGAAATACATAGCTTTTGTCATGGCATTGTCTCCACAAGTATTCACTTTGCTGCTAAGTGTTTTATTATCACTCTTGGTATAAAAATGTAACAGCTCAGATTAGTTTGAGGTAACCACCCATCTTCCTCTTGATCCAAAGGTTTTGAATGCAGTTCTGGTCTAGAAAATCTGAATAGTCTCTACAGTAGTTCCTCTGCATATTGTGACGGTAGAAAATATTACCTGGAATGTACAAAGGAACAGATGCAGTGTAGATTACTAGTATTTCATCATCTTCTACATGGATCACAACATCCCACAATGATAAAATTAGTCTTGGAAAGTAATAATGACGTCTGTGTTTATTTGCATTAACAGCAGAGGGGTGAGAAGTCATCATAAATGGTCTTTTGGGACTCGTTTCTATGTAAATTGATGTACGTCGAGCTGTTCCGCCATTGGGGTATTTTTTACTCAAGGCTTATGTTAACATGTGTATACTGGATCTCAGTATCACTGAGGGTCTACAGTCTCCCCTTGTTATGTATAACAAGAAAAATTGTGATGGAATCTGTGTTTTGGAGTATATTCTAGGGTTTCTGTATGTACAAGAACAATAGATAGATAGATAGATAGATATACCTTTCTTGTCCCACAAGGGGAAATTCCAGACACGGCAGCAGAACACAAAGAGTAGAAAAAACAGAGTAGAACAGATATACAACAATTGAATTCTTGTACGACATAGACAGTATACATGATTGAAGTCCCAGAGAGAATAACGAGGGGCTGTGATGCATCATCCGGAGCTGAGAGACGGAAGTGAATGTCCTCGCAGGCCACCGTAGCATAGCGCTTCAGCTGCTAACAGCTAACAGTTCAAACGTACAACGTTCATAGCCGCAACAAACAGATCACAACCCGTAACTCACTCGCATGCATCTGTACAGTATACAGTTTATATTGTTCTATTTACTGTGACAACATTAATAAGCATCTATGGAGTTTGTATCCTTTTGGGTATCTTTAAAATACTGAACGACAGTAAAGATAGAGAATAGACCCCATAAACAAGTCACAGAAATCAGCTTAAACAGTGCTGCATCAATATGTTATCATTTTGTGTCATGAGTCATTTCAAAGAGCAGGCATCAGATATGGATAAATGAGTTCACCGCCGTCGGTTTCCTTTCTCCTCAGTCATTGCGTGACTCTTGTTTGCATGCCTCACTCACAGCTACATTATGACCCAATCTTATTCATATTAATTTATCCAAAGCCAGCTTTGTTGTTTTTGTTGTTGCAGTTTGGCTCCTGCGAGAAGTCAATGCTCCAGCCTCGTTTCTGTCCTTTATGTTTGTTTACCAAGCAGTGATGAGACTAAGCAGCTTTGTTGTGGCTTTTTCAAGCATAATAACTAGTTTTCTGATACCATGATGAATTAGCATTTGTTTTTTTGTGTGTTATTTGGGTTATTTGGGCTTTGTGCCAACCTCAGGTGTCGTGTTACTCTAAGAAAGTACTTCAGGGAAGAAAAGGTTCATGGTTAAAAAGTACAGGAAGTCCCTCTGCTCTAAACCTCGACGGACCATCTTTTGTTCAAAGTGGCAGAAATAGGAGATATAATGTGTATTGTTTTTTTAAATACTTCTTAGTTTGATTTGGATGCATGTGAGTGATTGTGTGTGGTTTACTCCCCTTTGATTGCATTTTTAACAACCACGTCTTCCGTGTTTTCCCCATAGTTTAGATTCAAGAGTGTTTTATTAAATCTGAATCCTGCATAATTCTCTTTTTACAGTAAAGTCAGAATCCTTTCTAATCTTCTTGAGAGTGGTATTCGATATGTATCTAAAGGTATAAATAATGCTCCAATGTGTGTGAAGGCTCAGACAGTCTTAAAAAAATCTCTGAGGTTAAAGGACCTCTGTTATACAGTGGTACAAAAAAGTATTTAGTCAGCCACCAATAGTGCCAGTTCTCCCTCTTAAAAAGATGAGAGAGGTAGGTATATCATCGTAGGTATACCTCAACTACGAGAGAAAAAATGAGAAAAAAAAGATCCAGAAAATCACATTGTCTGATTTTTAATGAATTTATTTGCAAATTATGGTGGAAAATAAGTATTTGGTCAATAACAAAAGTTAATCTCAATACTTTGTTATGTACCCTTTGTTGGCAATGACAGAGGTCAAACGTTTTCTGTATATCTTCACAAGGTTCACACACACTGTTGCTGGTATTTTGACCCATTCCTCCATGCAGATCCTCTAGAGCAGTGATGTTTTGGGGGTGTTGCCGGGAAACACAGACTTTCAACGCCCTCCAAGGATTTTCTATGGGGTTGAGATCTGGATACTGGCTAGGCCACTTCAGGACCTTCAAATACTTCTTACGAAGCCACCCTTTGGTTGCCCGGGCGGTGTGTTTGAGATCATTGTCATGCTGAAAGACCCACCCATGTTTCATCTTCAATGCCCTTGCTGATGGAAGGAGGTTTTCACACAAAATCTCACGATACATGGCCCCATTCATTCTTTCCTTTACACAGATCAGCTGTCCTGATCCCTTTGCAGAAATGAGATCTTGCATGGAGACCCAGATCTAGGGAGATTGCTAGTGGTCTTGTATGTCTTCCATTTTCTAATAATTTCTCCCACAGTAGATTTCTTCACAACAAGCTGCTTATTTATTGCAGATTCAGTCTTCCCAGCCTGGTGCAGGTCTCCAGTTTTTTGTTTCTGGTGTCCTTTGACAGCTATTTGGTCTTGGCCATAGTGGAGTTTGGAGCTTGACTGTTTGAGGTTACGGATAGATGTCTTTTATATTGGTAACCACTTCAAAGAGGTGAAATTAATACAAGTAACGAGTGGAGGACAAAGGAGCCTCTTAAAGAAGAAGTTATAGGTCTGTGAGAACCAGAAATCATGCTTATTTGTAGGTGATCTCTGGACATTTCAATTTACACCGGTCATACATGGGCAAGCACTACCTACCAAATACATGGAGACACTCCATTGTAAAGCTGTGACAAGGGTGACCACTGTTACCATCCCAGAATTTCCGCTCTTAACCTACTTCAGGATTTCTTTGTAGCTATAATATTAAAATTCATTCATATAGGAGAAAGAACATTTTAATCACAGTCCACTGTAGTGAACACTATGCATGAAACGGTTATTGTTGTATACAAAATATATATGTGGTTTTAACGCTAAATGTGTGGATCATTGGTAAGAGATTTTCTGTCTGGGTCTATTCTGTGCTGAAAGAGGCTTGGAGATGGTGTAGTAACGTTGAACAACTCCTTTTTGTTTTCCAGAAGCAGTATGAGATGTGTATGTCATTGTAGCTGCGATAATAGTATGTTTATCTGCTCTACTTACTAGCATAATAGTACACCCACAACACTGTAACCTGTGACCCCTGCAATTTAAGGTTATGCATCATAGAAGAAGAGGAGGAAGGTGTGTTGGAAGGAAGAGAGAGAGAGAAAAGAAAACCCAAGAGTCTAGGTCTGAGAGTAGGGACTCTGAATGTTGGAAAAGGTAGAGAGTTGGTGGACATGATGCAGATGAGAATGGTAAACGTACTGTGTGTCCAGGAGACCAGGTGGAAAGGTAGAAAATCTAGATGTTTAGGAGCAGGGTTCAAGCTGTTCTATCATGGGGTAGATACGAAGAGAAATGGAGTAGGAGTTATCTTGAAGGGGGAGCTTGTTAGGAATGTCCTGGAGGTTAAAAGAGTGTCGGATAGAGTGATGAGTCTGAAGCTTGAAATTGAAGGGGTGATGTTAACGGTGGTTAGTGGGTATGCTCCACAGGTAGGGTGTTAGTTAGGAGAAGGAGAAATTCTGGTTGGACCTTGTTGAAGTGATACAGAACATCCCTAGAAGTGAGAGAGTAGTGATTAGTGCCGACCTGAATGGACAAGTTGGTGCAGGAAACAGAGGTGATGAGGAGGTGATGAGCAGGTTTGGTATCCAGGACACGAATGCAGAAGGACAGATGGTGGTTGACTTTGCAAAAAGGATGGAAATGGCTGTAGTGAATACATTTTTCCAGAAGAGACAGGAACATAGGGTGACCTATAAGAGTGGAGGTAGGAGCACACAGGTAGACTACATCATGTGTATACGATGTAATTCATCTAAAGGAAGTCAGTGACTGCAAAGTCATGGCAGGTGAGTACCCAGACAGCATAGGATGGTGGTGTGTAGGATGACTCTGATGGTGAGTTAGTTGAAGAGGGCAAAGGCAGAACAGAGGACAAAATGGTGGAAGCTTAAAAGGGAAGAGTGTTGCAAGACTTTTAGGAAGGAGTTGAGACAGGCACTGGGTGGTCAGGAGGTGCTTCCAGATGACTGGACAACTACAGCTAATGTGATCAAGGAGACAGGTAGGAGAGTACTTGGCTTGTCATCTGGAAGGAAAGGAGATGAGGAGACTTGGTGATGGAATGAGGAGGTGGGGGAGTATATACAGAGGAAGTATGGTTTCATGCCAAGGAGTACTACAGACACAGTATTTGCTTTGAGGATGTTGATAGAGCTGTACAGAGAAGTTCAGAGGGAGCTGCATTGTGTTTTTGTAGATCTGGAGAAAGTTTATGACAGGGTGACCAGAGAGGAACTGTGGTATTTGTGAGGAAGTCTGGAGTAACAGAGAAGTATGTTTGAGCGGTGCAAGACATGCACTGTATGAGGACTGTAAGACAGTGGTCAGGTGTGCTGCAGGTGTTACAGAGGAGCTCAAGGTAGAGGTGGGACTGCACCAGGGATCAGCTCTGAGCCCCTTTTTGTTTGCTATGGTGATGGACCGAGCTGACAGACGAGGTTAGACAGGAATCTCTGTGGACTATGATGTTTGCAGATGACATTGTGATCTGTAGTGAGAGCATGGAACAGGTCGAAGAGAAACTGTAGAGGTGGAGGTTTGCCCTGGTAAGGAGGGGAATGAAGGTTAGCCGTAGCAAGACATACTACATGTGTGTGAACGAGAGGTACGTAAGTGGAAGAGTGAAGTTACAGGGAGAAGAGATAAAGAAGGTGGAGGATTTTAAGTCCATAGCAATGGAGAGTGTGGAAAAGAGGGGAAGAAGCGTATGCAGGTGATGATGAGGTTCTCTTTGGGAGTGACAAGGATTGATAGGATTAGGAACGAGTACGTGTTAGCACATGTTAGAGGTTTTGGAGATAAGGTCAGAGAGGCCAGACTGAGATGGTTTGGACATGTCCAGAGGAGAGAGA
>JAPTHA010001675.1:0-10608 GCA_029814585.1 Gymnapogon annona | reverse complement strand
TGTGTATAGAGAGAGAAACTTTCTGCAGGTTTCTACTACTTTCATGTCAGGATATATATATAAAAATATCGCCGGTGACAATAGAGACAAACCATTCTTTCTAAAAATGTTCCCGGCTGAAAGGTTATAAAATGCAAAGAAAATAGACATGGCTGAATGCAATGATTTAATAATGAAAGCGTCGGTGATGTTTTTGCAGGTAAAATGCTTTTGTGTGATTGTGGTGTCGTGTTCCTGTCTAGTCATTGTGACAGCGACTCACTAGGTCAACACGGTCTCATATGGACTTCCCATCAACTCTTTGGACACGGGATCCCACGGGCTGCATTACACACTCAAATAAACAAGCAGAATAGATAAGCTAGTCCTTTGACTGAAAGCCAGAGCTCAAGGCTGCATTGAAGTTATGTAAACCTCCTGTTACACAATAGGCAACCTGTTTCAATTATTTAGCCTGGATCAATAATTAAAAAGGCCTTTTGCAACGTGTACGACATACAGCTATACATGGGGAAGTGGGGCTATGACGTGGGAACGCCACAGGGAGAGGAAAAGGGAGCGACGATGGGGGCACAGCTCGGAGAGTGGGCCAGATGCTGCTATTTCTGGCTTTTGTCAAAAGCAGCAAAACCCTCTTCCCTAATACGTGGCACAGACCTCTAATCCTGTGGGTGTGAGGTAGAATGAAAGAGAGCGAGGGAGGAAGACAGGAGGCAGGAGAGATAAATGGAGAGAAAACACTGTTGGGAGTCGTATGAATCTGCTGCCTTGATTGCTTTCTATTTTTACACACTGCTGCCACCAAGCTACGCATCCCAATTGGTCGCCACGGGAACGCCAGACCGCAACATGGGAACAAACACTTTCTCACTGGTCTCCATGGAAAAAAATGCCCCAGTGCACAGTGCAACAGGAGGTAATGATGGCAACAGAAAAGTATACGCCGAACACCTGGGTCACTTCTCCTTAGGCTTCTCAGTTTAAGAAAATATACAGGATGCCTGCAATACGCCGCAGTCATAAATCAATCCGCTTATTATATTTGAAAGTGGTGCTACGGGGCTCGTGGCTTTGCAAGTAAATGTGTTATATTATCTCCACTTAATCAGAATTCTAACTCTGCTGTCACAGTCCGGGCCAGTGTCCATTACACCGTGAACCTGGACAGATGGCTGTGTGGAAAGCTCTCCTTAAAACGCTGCCGTATAATGTGTGGGTTCTTTGCACATGAGAGTCTGCTATGCATTTTGCCTGACACTCTGGCGTAAACCGACGTTGACATCGTCGAACCCAAGCACATTGCTCAATATGTCTAAGAACACGTCTACTCAAGAACGCTTTTAACTGCTGATTGTTTTACTTTCATCTCTCCATACTTCACTTGATTCACCTATTTATTGATTTAGTTTCTATTTCCTTTCTCCTAACTGTAGCACTCTGAGATTCCTTAAATGAAAAACCCATTACAAATCAAATGTATTATTATTAGCTTTATGCATTACAAAAAAAAACAAAAACAATAATTAAACAGTCGATATGTAACTGTCCTGGGGAAGAAAGAGTGAAGGTTGTGACCATGAACAATGAAATTTTCCAGCATTTTCTTCCCATTGACGTGAGCACAAAATACCCCGACAGTCTGCTTAAAGTACTAAAAAAAGAGGTGGTGATAAGTTAAGTAAGGGAGATTTACACAGCATTTACTTTGAAATACTTTTGTCACAGTTTTACCTATGTGGGATTATTTTGGAAAGTCTTTCCTGCACCTGCTGAATGCACACATTTGGTAACTGGGTCAAGACCAGGGAGGGTGTTGCACTTCTTACTGCTAAGCTGCAACTATTCTTGCCACAGACTATCGCGTGCCCTAAGTCCAGTCTATTCTAGTCCATGGAAGTGAAACAAAAGAGGATATAAACCAAGTAAACAACCACGTGATAAACTTTAAATTACTTTCTGGGTTTGTGAAATAACGTCAGGAGCATGTAGGAAATCCTGTTTTTTTTTTGTTTTGTTTTGGTTTATTTGTTTGTTTTTAATGACGATGAAGTCACTATTAATAAGATACATAAGAGATTAAGTATTTTAGAGATTAAGTTTTAGGCTACTTTTATAGTGTTAGCTCAGTAAGTACGTCACTGCAGATCAGTTGTATTTGCATCCGGTTGTTTCCTAAAGAGTACGACACAGATAAAGCCCGGGTCCGGAATTGTCTCAGAGGCCTTTAAAAGCACATTAATGAAATATTACCTTGAAAAGCAGACGTTGTTGCCAGGAAAAAAATGCAAATGCTCTACGCGTACTTCAGTAAAATGAATATTTAATATGCTCTCCGCTAAAAGTTTCAGACTCAAGGTAATTGACTGACTGCCCTTGATCAAATGTAAACCAAGGCTTACATAATACGCAGTGCATCCACGTTATGAACTTCGCTCCAACCCTCAAATTCAACCCGCGACCGCACAGAGGTGACGGCTGCCCCTCAGGCCACACGAAGCAGCGGGGAGTCGTACGCCGAGCACTCGAGTCATCTCCACTTTGTTTTGAGAGAGCTATCTTTGCTTAAACAAACAGTGCTGTCAAGGTTCATCCTGTCTGTGCCAGTCTTAACCCGGCAACACCTGCCAATCAGCTATCGGTGACAGCCAGTGGCTCGGGGAACAACACTACCTTTGTGCGTCCCTCCCCGCCTCCCCCAAACCCCTCCCGCCCCCCTCGCGTGCCAAGCTCTCAGAGGACTTTAATGAAGACAGACAGGAAGTGGGGGAGGAAGGCCTGAGCAGGAAATGACCACATATAGATTCAGGAATCCAAAGGCCGAGAAATACTTTTATCAGTGCAACAGAGTCAGGGCAAAGATGATTGAATGAAAGCATGAAAATGTGATGATAGGCAGAGGGGCTGAAATGTTACCCCTCTGTTTATTTGTTTAAACCCGTCTTTCTGCATTGAGGGTAGAAGGCAAACAATGCTACCAGAAATGGTTCCTCTGTTATTTTTGAAAAGGGCGATTACACTAGTGAGCTAACATGTTACCTCGCGGGTCTAATCTCGTGTCCCACAGAGAAATATACATTTACAGGAGGGGTTCCTTTGTCCTGAAGTTCAAATGACTGAAAGCAGATTACAATAAATACAATCTCGTTCAAGCCTTCATTTTGGTGTCTTTAATATTTATTCTTACCGTGCAGTTACTTCGCTTTACGATGGGTAATTCCTTTGCCTGATCTCCAAATTGTGTATATACACAACACGACAGGTCTGTAGTTAAATAACTCAACACCTATAATTGTTTTTCAATGTAATTAAAAGAGACACAGAAGGGAAAAGAGCATAATGTAATTTGGTGACCTCATTGCCAAATTATGAAGTTTTTACCTCGGCCGTTGCTTGTGCCCGTGCAAACCAAGAAGCAGGAGTTATTCTTATTTATACAGCCAACTCCCGAAGGCTTTCTCAAACTTTAAAGCAACAAACCTGAGCTGCTTTCTGGTCAGGACTTGTGTGTTTTTCAAAAAGTGTTTTTAAACTCTGGAGAAATTAATCCACTTTAATTCTCCCACTTACTTCTAAACTGTTCAAAGACGCCTTGAAACTCGGTTTATTATTGTAACATAGGAACAAATGTGGTTCCTTGGCAATAATGGCATGACAATTTCGGTCCAAATAACAGTAATTCCAGTTTTTACTCGTGGTGTGAAAACATGCAATTAAGCTGTAGCGTTGCCTGTGTTCAGCTGCTCTTTGTTTTAGAATAATCCGGACTTAAATAAGGAAGGTGAAGTTAATTTTGTGGCGTGCGCCGGTCCTTATGGAGGTTTAGTGCTGAGCCCTGGAGGAATGACAAGGGGGGCAGTGGTCATAATGAGCCTAACTGATGTTATTAGCAGGTCACGAGCAACCTCAGGATATAGTCCGTGGTTAGACTCATTTATAGGGTTTCAAAAGACATGCACTGTGTTAAAAATTCACACTTAAATCACTCTATTTGTACTTTTCCAGGAAATTCACACATCCGTGACTCCGTACGTCTGCGTGCATCTCGTGTCCTTGCAGTATGAATGTATTTTTACATATGCAAGGGTGCGTGTTAACTAACAAACCTGTCTTCCTCAAGGGGAAGTCGTCCTTGCTCTCTATAGGTGACGGCAGCATGTACTGGCAGGTGGGGGAAGTGCCGCCCAGAGGTGGAGAGCTTTGGTCCAGTGATGTGTGGTGAGAGGACCTGATCGCACAAGGAGACGTCAAAATGAATACGCAGCTGCATTAAATCGTGAAAACACTCCATCTGTGAGCTCCAAACATTCTATAATACGTAGGAGTATAGGTGGGTCATTGTCATGAGGCCACTTTTGGATGTGATCCGCAGTGACCGCCCTAAAACTATGAAAAATAAATACATTGATAGTGACATGTACTTTTTATGACACATGACTATCAAATTTATTAAAAAAAATATATATATAGATTTGCATATAAAACTTATTTTAAGCAGTTTTAGGGCGGTCACCCAAGATTGACATCCAAAAGTGGCCACATGACAATGACCCAGTGAGAATAGAATAGTATAATATACAGTAGAATAGAGTTTTATTAGTAATAACAACGGCAGACACTTACATGTACCAGAGTTTTGGGTGGTGGATGAACGAGTGATTGGCTCCATTGGTTGTAGGATCCTTTGCCGATTTACTCAACAGAAACTCTTGGAGTTTCTGCTTCACCTCTGTACTGGCCACTGCACCTGTGAGACCAGCAGACGCAAGCAAAGGGATTGGGGTCACCCTAAGGCATATCTAGGCGGCAAAACTTTGCCTTTTTAGAACTCTGAAATCCCTTCAGTTTTTCAGACTTAGTAACTTTTTATATCCCTAGAATTCAGCCCAACGCACATACATTTTTTTTTTTTTCCCTGATGGAGTTTGGCCCATCTTCCCCAGCAGCTGTAACCTATGTAGGAACATCTCCCCCTAGTGGTGTCTGAGCCCTGTATTAGTTTCAAGCCGTTAAAGTGATACAGCAGAGAGATGTTCTTTCCCCATTGGAGGATTACAGTTGCAGGGCACAGTTTCAAATTACCTGACCTGACAAAGTTATAAATCTTGTCTATTATTAGCGACAAGGTAAAAACAGAATGAAACATTATATAGGAAGTTATTTTCATCCTGCTATTAAGAGACGTTTTCTCCTAAACTGTAAGCCTATACTGCATTGAACAGAATGTTTTGAATAGCTGCATGTGTTGGTTAAGTAGCAATCTATCAATAACATCATCATCACCATCACCGTCGTGAATATGACTATTCTGTCATTTAGCGACAGCATCCAGCTGTTAAATGCACACTTTGCTTAAGCTCCACGCAAATGACTGAATTTCAGGGGGTGCTTGTTTTTGCCCGGGGCTCTTGACACCGCTAATTTTTGCCTCTGATGAAACCGGAATGGTGATGACGATGCCGGTGCTGAGCTCTTACTCTCTCTGGAGCGTTCCTTGCCCCTGAGGCTCAGGCTGGAAACATGCTGCTCTCGCCGATGCCTTTCCTGCTCCTTCTCCTGCTGGTTCTGCTGCTGTTGCTGTTGCTCCAGACGACGCTCCTTTTCTGCCAGCTCCTGCTGCTGCTTCATGGCCTGGAGCTCCTGCTGGAGCTGAGAAACAACGAGGAGAAGAGGCCTGGAGTCAGTGTGAAGAGAGCACGCTGATAAATATATTTTTAAAATGGTTGTGGCTTCTGCAATATTCTGCAGTTTCTATTTTGCTGTGATGGACTATTCTGTACTTTCTGTACTGCGCTGTAATGCACTGCTCAACGTCCCTCTTTACTGTGCTGAGTTGTTACTTCTGCCAAGGACGATATGCGTCTGTTGCCATTTATTTATCTCTTGATTTGTCATTTGTTGAATAAGGTTTGTTCGTCTGTTCTTTTGTCTGTTGGCTTGATTATGTAACAGCTCGTGGATGTGAACATTTGGTGGGAAAGTAGGGCATAGGCCAAAGAAGAACCATTTGAAATTTGGGAACATTTTGAGGATCCACCCAAAAAAAAAAAAAAAAAGATGGATCGCTTTTTTGTGTTCTATCACAGCACATTCTGGTATAATAATAATAACAATAATATCTCAAACTTATATAGCTCTTTTTTGGACACTCAAAGACGCTTTACATAACAGACAGACAAGACAGTAAATAAATATGAAATATAAAATAAAAATGAGTATGAGTTCTAACAAGCGCTTTCCTCGTTTCTTTACTCCATAACGTTTCCCCACTGATCTACACTGTGCAATGCTGTGTTTCTTTCTGCCGTTTTGCACACTGCTGCGCTGTCCTGCGTACGACCGTATACGACACAGTCCTGACCTTGAGGTGCTCCTGGAGCTGAGCCTGGTGCTGACGGGTCAACTTCTCATGCTGCTTCTGGAACTCGCTGATTAGTAGCTGCTTCTGGATCTGCTGCTGCTTCTGAATGAGGAGCAGTTCCTGCTGCAGCTGCCGCTCCCACAGCCCTGGGTCCGAGCCTGGCCCAAGCATCCTGAGATCTGTACGCAGGTCCAACGGAGACAAGGGCTCCACCACCAACTGCACGTCCGGCTTAATGTCCACTGTTGATGAGAGAAAGGGAAGAAGAGATCAATTATATTATCAGCGAATTGCACGTTTAAATGGCTCAAATAACACTACAATTAGGATTGAACACCAAGATGTTTAGCGTTGAAAACGAGAAACATTGAGGGAGAAAGTGGAGGGTCAGAAATGAAGAGTGCTGCTTCCTTTCTCGTGGTCCTCAGAAACCTGCAATTATAATGGTTTCTATAAACAAACACAAGATCGCATCCTACAGCAGAGAGTCTACAGGGATCAGCTGTACAAGGAGCTCAATGGACATCTGGCACGAAATGTTCAAGTAGTCATTTAAAGTATTTACATAAATCCTATCTCCCCACTGTTTGATAAATAAATAAGGGGGATTTTTTTCCCCCACGTCTCTGCCTTCCTCTACTCTTCTCACGATAAATGATTTAAGCCGTTTATGGAGCCTGGAACCTGCATGTGTTTGTAAATTCATGTTCCTGTGATCTCGCTATGTCTGTTCTCATGTGAAGGCGCTGCAGTGTGTTCATCACTAAGAACTGCCTTTGTCTTTGACAACTGCCTCCATTATAAGTAATTGCCAGATACAAAGTGAGAGGGCATCCCTTTGGTCTCCAGGCTCTTTATATAGCCTGTTCCACAGAGGAAATCGATTGCCAGAAAAGAACATGGACGACAGGGCTTCTTCATCTTTCTATTCCGTGGAGGATGATCAGTGATTGCACAATATCAGTTTTTTTTTCAGGCTCCCATATGAGATGAATATATAAATCAGTAATTGTAAGGACAAAAATGACATCCTTAATAAACCCTGAAAGCAGACAAAAATGTTTATTACTAAGTTTGACTGAATAAAAGTAACTTTAAAATAGTTATTCTGATCATGATGTGACATTCAACAAAGGGTACTCGTAGCCCAGACTGCATGATGTCTCTTCCATTTTGAGACCAGAGAAATATTCAAAGCTACTTAAAATTCCAATGACTGGAGGGAGATTTGTAGAGTGCATTTATTGCCTTAATCTTCTCAAGGGTCACATATGAGGGAACAAATACAAGCAAATGCATGCTACTACACCACCTGTTCACCACCGAAAAACATGAAACGAGCGATGCCCCTGTTATGCATGCATCCTCATCAATTATTGAGAGGCTAATAAAATTGACTGTGTAACTGCCAGTGGAGGCGGTTTACAGTAGACGTGCCCTCCTATCCATCGCTTCTGTGAAGCTAGCCGGTGCCCATTTGTTTTGTCATGTAGCCGGTTTTTTCACTGCCACCATTCCATGTGTATGCAGCGCTGATGATTATAAATAGAAACATAAAAGCAAGTGGCGCAATCCTGGTCTGTGACAACCCCCACACCCTAGTATCCACCACCCTAACTTGCCGCTGCCATGGCAACGCTGGCGACGTAATTATGTCTCCCCATCCTGCAGATATCGAGTCTCACTGCATGTCATCTCCTGCCTACAGTGGCAATGTGACATGTTGACTATTATATCAGCTTTTCAGCTCTTATATAAGAAAGGAGTCCCCAACAGAGAGAGAGAGAGAGAGGGAAAGAGAGAAAAAAGAATTACAAAACCCTCCAACACAGACTGAGTAGAGATGCAGAGGGTAAGTGATAACTTGTCTTTAAAAACATGTTCAAAGAGTGGAGACAGCTTAAAGGGGACTCCTGTGCTGTAATTTTTCCCTTCCGTCTGTTCTAAAAACAGCACCAATCAAATGACAGAGGAGGGCAACGGCTCAGCACGCACGGAGACCAGGCACCTGTAGAACAGAGCCTTCTCTCCTGACAGGGAATATTAATCTTAGCTTGTAAGTACTTGACAAAGGACTCTGTTGTAGCAGGCGCTGTTCCAGGGGCAGCAGTGAACCTGTGAACCATTGTAGGGCTCAGAGAGTCAGACAGCCTTAGTGCTACTTTCGCCTAATGGACCCAAATATAGCAACAAAAAACACCTGCTGCCTGGGAGAATTCACCACTGTGATATCTAATTAATCTCATATTTCATTCTGTACCCTGACTGTGACTGGCATTAAAGATCTCCACTTTGATCAGCGCATCACTCCGAGCCTCCACCAGAAAATCTCAGACAGTGGTTTAGCAGGATGGGAGAAGAGCGGAGGAGGAGGAGGAGGAGGAGGAGGAGGAAGAGGGGGAGAAGTGTGAAAACTCAAGCCACCTTTGATAACCAGGGCTGTATGGAATGGCCCTTGAGGAAACCACAGCAGCCTCATGTGCCCAATCTATTCTTGTCCACTCACCATCCACTGTGTTGGCAAGAATAACATTGGAAGGAATGACAATACTGAGGAAACATAATAAGGCCCTAAAGGTAGGTAGGGATTGTTGGAGCTCTGCTAAAGTCTCTACCTTCTTTATAATTTATAACTTACATTTCTCATATTTGACATTATTCGCTACGTTAACTGAGAGAAAGGAGATAGGTCAAAAAAAAAAAATAGCTCAGTCTGCTACTGCATGTTCTAGACACTCCAAAAATAAATTAGACCTACATTGCAAATTTACAGTTGTGCATAAAGTCAAATGCACCCTGAAACTACCCAAAACTCAGATCTGCTCTCTCTATATTATAAAAATACTCCTAAGCTGAGGAGAATACGGAACCACCAGTAACTACGGCTAAATATAAATGCTTTTCTGAGCAGGGTCTTAATATAGACAATGTGAGAAAGACTGTCACAGTTGTGAGGCCGCCTGCTCAATTTAACACGGGCAAAAATAAAAGCGCAGTGTTGCATTTATGTAACTTTCGGGTCACTTTTGAAATAATCGCTCACAAAAGCAGAGCGTTGCCCCTTCTGGTTCAGTGGTCCAGTCCTTCCCTGATCATTCACGATCCCTCCCGATATGAATGCTTCTGTTCAGGTGACGGCGAGGTGACGCCTCATTGGCGCAAAGTGCACAGAAGTGTCTCGAGGCACTGGTAAACAAGAGATTTATGAATGACAGGTCCCAAATTTGTTTTTAGCACAAGGGAGCGACAAGCACCCTACCCCATGCCCAAATTCCTCCCTGTGGAGGGCCTGCCGAGGGGGGATAGGGTGACTCATGGCCTGTGACCACACTCCCACTGCAGCATCGCACAGACACTGTCCCCAAAGTGTTTATTTCTATAACCGATCTGCCTCTCATTAGTCGTGGTGGTGGTTAGAGTGACAATCACAGCCTTAATTTGAGATGTTGGATGGCTGTCTTTTTTCTTTTTTTTTTAATTTTGCCTCAAGCCACATTAGCAGACTTCCCACCACGAAGAGAGGATAGACACACATCACCAGTGACATTACCATTACATGAGCGGAGTCTGTAATGTGTATATTTAGTAAAACATTAACAACGTCAGTCACTCACTGCATGGGTGAAGCTGGACCGCTTGAGGTTGAAAGAAAACTGACTTGCCATTTTGTTTTCAAAATGACCAACGCTGTAACTGATATCAGAAAAGGTGTTGTCACTCAGAGTCTATTCAGAACAAAATACGTAATTAAGCACAGAATATACAACGGGTGCAGCGATGTGACTGACTAAACAGGGGTGATAATTCTGCGCAGAAAAAAATAGAGAAATAAATACTGCTGCTATAACGCTTAGTGTAAAGTGTTGACAGGAAATGTGTAAATAAATTAATAAACACATTTAGTTAATGTGCCAGAAGATGTTTTCGGAATAGGCTTATTGAGACATTTAGGCAGTGTACTGTCAGAACTAAAATACCAGTTTCAAACAGAAATGAAAAACAGGAGTTAAAAAAAACAAAGCTCTATTTATTCAGTTTAAGTTACGTTCACAACAAGTTACACTTAATCGCACGCTATCCATGTTTAAGATAGACCTTTTTAACTGGTCTTCTTAAACGTTTCCCTGGTTTTTTAACTGGCTTCTCTACCATTGAGAGCGAAAATGTTTTCAAGCCTGTAAATTATAGCGCAGAGTAGCATGTGTTTCTGTATTTAAAGTCGGTGTTAGTTAAAAGTGGTGGGGGGGGGG
>JAPTHA010001648.1:0-10609 GCA_029814585.1 Gymnapogon annona | reverse complement strand
CAAGGTGCTGCCTGGATCCACTGGGAGCAACTAATTTGGGGTTCAGTGTCTTGCTCAGGGACACTTCGACATGTAGACAGTCAGAGCCAGGATTCGAACCGCCAACCCTTCAGACATTGGACGACCCGCTCTACCAACTGAGCCACAGCCGCCCATGTCCTTCTATTTATTGCTGTCCTTCTATTTATTGTATAATTGTATTCTTTATTTCTATACTCTGTCACTCCTGTTTGTGCAATTTTGATGAAATTTATGTCCCTGATTGTATTTTTATCTGGTTGAATTTTGACTAATTTGTGTCACAGCTGTCTTTAACGTTTTGATGCAATTATGTTGAAATTTTATTTTATTTCTTGTACTTTTATCTTAACGTTTATTAATCAGTGTGTAAGCATATATCAATGTGTTTATTCCTTGTAAATTTTTAACTGATGGGGAGGACTTGGGGCTACAATTCTTGTATGAAAGGTTCCAAATAAATACAATTTTATTGTTATTATTATAATTATTATTAAAAAAAATTTTCCTGGCTGGATATCTGTTGGTAAGGCACCAGGCTGGTGCATAGGGGACCTGGGTTCTATCCCTCAGATGAGTGTCCAGTAGGTTGTGTCAGGAAGGGCATCTGTAAAACGTAAAAACTCCTGGCAAATCAAATATGCGAATTGGATTCGCTGTGGCGACCCCAGTAGGGAAAAAGCCAAAAGAAATCATTCATTATTATTATTCCACCACCCAGTTCCATACAGTGACAGTAGAGTTGGCCGATGCGTCATGAACTGCTGAAGCGTTCCAACGTATACACACCTCATTTGAAGACCATCTCCAGCTGGTGGTGGTCTTTGACAGAGAGAAGCCCAGAAATGACGCATCTAACGGCTGGTCAGTAATGTGTGGACAGCTGTCAGCCTTCCAGCATTTGTTTTGACTCTAAAAGAGGGTCACTAATCAGTAAACAGAGTAAACAGTATTATTTTATTCATATGAGACAGACTATTCATTAAAGCCAACCCCCGTCTCTGTAAACACATTTAGACAATGTTCCATACAGCTTTGGAAATAATAATTAGACCACTGTGAAAAACTAGGGGAAAGTCAACATTTGTCATGACTTTATAAAGCCATTAGGATTTTGTCAAGTGGAAATGGCAATTTAATGATTATATAAGCTGGATTTCAACTTATGACAAGAAGGACACAATATTCCCACTGATATTTATATCAAATTCTAACAAATTACAACATCTGGCACTGTCAGAAATATTCTACAACTATAGTAGAGCTCCTGTAGTTCGTTGTCAGGTTGGTAATACATATTTCAAGCTTGTCAGTTCCTCAGTGTACGGTGTCTCTCATACAGCAGTGATGTTGTCATGATTCTGTGTTGTCAGGTTGTTTTTTGTGCATACGTTCAGGCTTTTATTTTGTTATGTTCCTGTTTTGTCCGCGTGCCCCCTTGTGTGTCTCTAGCTTGACCCCAGGATCCCTACGCACTTGTTTCTTGTCTCAATTATCTCCCAGTGTCTTTCACCTGCCCTTTTCCCCTCTGTATTTAAGGTCTGTGTTTCCTCCCCTGTTTTGTCAGACTGTGTTTGTGCACCTTTGGGTTACATCATCGTCCTGCCGTTCCAGCCTTGATTATCCTTGTCTGTGTTCCAGAATTGGTTTGTAGTGTTTTTTTTGTATTGTCTAGTCCTGTTTATTCTTGTTGAATGTTTGTTGTTTTTCTAAATTGACTAGATTAATTCCTCAACAGAGCGATTTTGAGTTCGATCTTTAGTATTTTGTTTTCTTAGTGCTTTTCCTCTTTATGAGTCATTTTGTGTTATAGTCTTGAATTTTTTATTTTCCCATTGTGGGTATTTTCTGTTTTATTATTAAGAGTAAAGTTATTCCCATGTTTTCTGCTGCCCTTTCATATCTCTTAATTAGATCAGGTTTCAATCCAGTACCGTTAATATTGAATGTTCTGTGACGAAGTTAAAAATAAAATCCTTTATTTTGAAAATTAGAAAATCTGCATCTGGGTCTTCTGTCGCAGAGTGTACCATAACAGATGTCATCCTTCTGTAGTGTCATTCACAGATAGGAAAAATAAATAGAAGCACCTTTGATTGAGTGACTGGGCGTAAAGATGGGAATCTGCAAGATCTCACACTGCATAATTGCATCTGTTGACATTAACAGACTGAGGCTGATCAGTCATGGTGTTCACGTCACATTAGTTTAGCATCAACACATCAATGGAATTAAACAAGTGAGAAAATATGAAGGAAATGTGGAAGCAATTTTTCACATGCTGCTGGCTTTAAGTTACTGGACAGGAGGTGGTTTGGGGCAGTTGGTGAACACTGCCATAAGATGAGGATATCCATGGAAACTAAAACCATGTAATGATCTTAAGCGTTTAATAACTTTAGAACCACTAAATCCAACCATAAACACAATTACATTTCTATTAGATGTCATTTCTGAGAGATACCTTTTTGTAGTTTTTTTTTCCCTTCATAAATATTTACTATTGATTTTTCGTGATGTCAGGCATTTGTATTAAACATACAACGTCAACAATTTATGCTGGCGAGTGCCATTAGTTTTCATTGTTGAAGCGCTGATGTAAGACCATCTGGCAGTGAACACAGGAACTGCATATAGCGATTGTAAGAACGCATTTAAAAATGGCGTCCTACACTGGCAAACGACGACATGTGAGTAATTAATTACCTGGCATGACTGCAATCTTGCCCCCACTTCCCACCACACACACACACACGCTCTGTATGTAGCTGTTGCTCTGGGCTGTTGATGTTGGGCCTGCTTTTTGTCATTATGCATTTGATTACTGCAACCTAATTTGATTTCCACTGTTGAAAGCTTCCTAGCATTCCTGTCACTTTGTGGGTAAGCAGTGGTGGCAACAGCAGCTCTGCTAATCCCTCACCCCTCAAGCCCCCGTCCTCTCTGTGGAAACTTAAACCTTTTGTCTGGTATGTTTCGACATTAGCTGGCCTTGCATAAACACGCGCGAAAGGCAAGCGCGCATGCAGTTACACATTGGCGTTCACTTCCCAATAGCCAGAGGAAAGCCTGGAGCGACTCCAATTAACAGCAGCGCTCACAAAACAAAAAATGCATACTCCTCTGTTCTATAAATTTTGAGGGACTTTTAAAAAGGGGACACTGTGAATCTAACCCTTTAGGGGGAAATATTCGCCCAAAAGTGTCACGGTACACACACATGCAGTAAGTGTGCATGCACATGCTCACCACACACACACACTGCCACTGGGAAGTGTTTGAGAACTTTCTTTCCAGCATCTTTTTTTTTGTTCCTCTTTCTCACCATCGTCATCATTCTAACCTCCGCTGTAATGAATATGTTGCCCTACAGTGAAAACACACACGCGTGCAGACACAGCACAGTGTCATAAGAAGAAGAGGAGCTTGAGGAGAAAGTGATAGAGGCCCTGGACACGGAGACAAAGGGAGGGGCGAAGGGGTAAATGGGGAGGGTGAGAGAAGATTAGGATGAGACGGAGACGGGGTGGAAAGCTGTGGTAGAAAAGGTGAAACAGGCGGTAGGAGATCTGTAGATGGAAAGGGGGATTAAAGTAGGGGAGGGGGGGCATCATAAAGGTGCAAAGAATGGCAAAGGAGGAACGGGAGCCTCTGAGATTCATTCATCTGAAGTGGGAAGGAATAAGTAACAAGTGAAGGAGGGAGGAGGAAGGGGAAAAAAGCGACAGACAGAATAGCCTGGAGTAGGACCAGTGATATGCATGATGAATAACATAGAGATGGAGGTGCATTAGGAAGTGAGATGCTGAGAGATGGGGAGGACAGCAGGGAGGCGGAGAACAGAGGTGAGAGAGAATGAATAAAACAGACCGGGAGCATCTATCAAGCTGCATGTGCCTTAACAATGATCACTGAAAAGGAGATATTAAAGTGACACAAAGGAGGAGAAGACTCAAATTAGACTGACCGAGCCCACACAGAACACCAACGAGGGATTCAATTTGGCTAAAACTCATCCAATACAATCTCGCTTTCTGAGGATTGACAGGTTTCCACTAATATCATGGGGACCAATAGGCCACCCTTTTGTGTTGTTCTGTTGCTTGAATTTAATTGGTTGTGTCCATTGACTGGTTTTCAAATGATTCTCCTTTATTCAAGGAAAAATGTACAGAATAGTTCAAACCTGTGAAAATTGGCCAAAGTTATTATTAGCAGGTGTGTGACTCTTGTCTGTGTCTCAAGAAGCCAATGGATTACTACACTCAGACCTGTAAAGACCCAGTGGTACTTGGTGGCCTCCAAATTAAGATTGCCAAAGACTCTTCCCACCCCGGTTACCACCTGTTTAACCTGCTGCCCTCTGGCAGACGTTACAGGATTCACAAAACCAGGACAAACAGATTTAAGGACAGTTTTTTCCCCAGAGCCATCAGTGCACTAAACTCACAACACCACTAGAACATAAGCTCTACAGTATTTTTATTCACTCTAACATGTGCAATCACAAGGGAAAGTGCTATAACCACTTTAACCACTTGAAAGTAAACGTGCAATATACTAGGCAGTTTTGTGGAGGGACATGTTGTTGTTGTTGGTGTTTTTGTTTGAAATTTGTATTTTTTAATTGTATCTTTCCTGCACTAAGCACCTCGTGGAGTAGCAATTTAAATTTTGTTATAAACACTGTTATATAATGACAATAAAGGTTTTGAATTGAATTGAAAATGATTTTTTCCTCTATATTTAAAGACACAGAACAGCCAGTGGTGACCAATGGTATCCACTAATGTGAACTAAAATACTTGTTGATCTATGCTTTCTATCAATACTTTAAATAGCTGTTGTAAAATACAGTTTGGGATTTTCAGAGGCTTTACCATGGAAGCATCATGATCTTCTACAACATGGATTCACCACTGAAACCCATGGAGTTGAATCCGCGACAGTGTATGGACACACTGGGTTTATGTTCAGTTAATGATGTAATTTATTGAAAAAGTCACTTTTTCTTCAGTTTTCTTAGTTTTTTCCTGTTGAATTTACACTGCACTTCTTTGAAGGTCTACATGATCAGTCAATTACATAAGAAAATACATGATTTACACTGAAAAAAAACATTTAAGAAAAGATTAAAAGGGTTCATCTTGCAAAAAAGGGTGATGAAACATGTAAGGAAGGTTATTTAACGTTCCGTCACCTGACAATCACTGACGAAGGAAGCATCATTTATTCTTATAGGTTTCAGTCACTCACTCATTTTCTGAAACTGCTTTATCCTTTGCAGGGTCACGAGGAGTCACTGCAGCCTATCCCAGATACTCCAGGGCAAAGGTGGGGGGAACTCTGGAGAACTCGCCAGTTGATCGCAGGGATCATTCACACACACATTCATACACCAGTGCAGGCACTGGAGTCAAGGTGGGTGGAGTGTCTTGCCCAAGCACACAATGGCACATGCTCAGGACACAGCGTGAATCAAACTGCCAAACCGAAGACGACTTGCTCTACTGCGTCAGCCACAGGTGCCCCTATCCCTTTAGGTTATCTTCTTTATTTGGCGTTTTTCAGATTTGATTTTGATTTACCGATCATGTAGATGTTCATAAAAGCTCAAACTGAGGTTGGAGATTATTTAATCAGAAACAGAGAAGAGTGACCTTTTCTCTTTGATTCAACTCCGTGGGCTTTACTGGTGTTGTAGAAGAAGACGGTGTTTCCACATCCTCAAGTAAGTCTCAGAATCAAACTCACAGATGAACCAGAAATGCTGCTACTTCAGCATCAAACTACATTCTTTTAATTCAAACCGTGTCCAGTGGTGAAAACAACAATGGTGTTTCAGCTCTCATCACTGTGATTACTGGGTCCGACCCAGGAAGCCCACCATCAGCATCATTAGGGCAGGAGAGAAGCACGGAAGAGCTTTTGAAACCCTGGGGCTCCTCAACACTGGACAGGACTGACTCCAATCAGTGGACTGTAGGCAGAAGACTTAAGCCCCACCCCCCACCTGCCCCACCCCGCGTTAATAACCATCTTGCCTGGACAAATTTACCGGCACCAATGGCTTGTCAACAAATGCTCTGAGATACAGATTTATATTCCAGATTATATTCTAGATATTCCAGATAGACAATACTGTATAAAAGTTCCATTGTGTTACTTTAAACCAAACTAACCAGTGCAATACAATGAGATTCATCATAACATAAAACTATACTTGACTTTTTTCCATTATATTATGAGGTTAATGATATGACCTCAAAGCTCCATGCTGGTAGAAACCCCCCTCTATGGGCCAGAATATCCCAGGGATCAACACATCCAACCCTCCACCCTTACCTGTAGATGCACGCACGCACACACACACACACACATCCCATGGGAGATCTGTAATGATGTGGAAACTGTAAAATCAGATTTTTTCCATCTTGGAATATGAAACTCCTCACAGACGCATATTTTTACATATCACATTTCCCTTCCCGATCTCCAGTTTCTTCTTTAACTGTGACCCCACTTAAGCACTAAATATCACTTTCAGATATTCCTTCACGCACCTCTATTCATCACGGCGAGAAGAAACGCTCCAATGAATACGTTGAACTCTAAACTTCAACTGTGAAACTGACCAGATGTGACAATACGGATGATTTAATATGCCACTGTAATCAAGCCTCTTCTGAGCTTCCATTAAGCGTCGGAGGGTCTCTGTACGAAAGGTGATGGAACAGAAGCACTTAAGTTAATTAAGCAGTCTTATCTATAGTCCCCGTGCTCCCAGGAAAAAGAGACCCCTTTGAATTGACGATAGCTACGTAATTACTCTTTATCTCCCCATAGAGAGGTTAGGAGTTCTGGAGAAAAGCAGTTGTGTTCAAGAGGGAAGTGTGATATCAGTCTGTATGGTCCTGGTATCGTTCACGCACTTGTGTGCCAGAGTCTGTCTCAAGATTCCAGAAGTCAAGTCTTACTTTTAGAGCCACTTTCTCTCCTTCTTGGACTCAACAGACAAAAGATGTATCCAAACAAAGCAGCACCTCTGAAATATAATCCCTTCGCTGTTAATTGAGGCTCATGTGTGCTGTTGTTTTTTTATTATTATTATATGACACAAAACATATACACACAAAAGGAAAAAAATATGAACTTAAAAAAAACAAGACAGCTACACAAAGAGACAAAAAAAACTACATAAATACAATTTTAACATAACATGAAGTGAATTACATGCGACAGACATACGTATGTTGACCTCACGCCTCCTAAATTGGTTTTTAGTGAAACTTAGACTTCCTTTTTTTGTCATCACACAGACATCAGACGGGGTCTCTTCAGAAATTCTGACTGAATTTCCAACAATCAACTGGTTTGATTGTTTCACTGTGTCTCATCATTACAGCTTTTTTAAGCTCCAACATATTTTATTGGAGCTTTCTAGATCAATAACCAGCCGTCAATCAGCTCTCCTCCACAGTCTGTGGGCCTGTCTGGAGTTGCATTTCAGAACACCGAAGCTCATATATGCTGCTGTCTCTTCAGGTGTTTCTGTGTGCGGGAAAAGAATAAGTAGGAAGTTATGAAATGAAGGGGAATTCAGTTGTGACTGCAAAATGTTTCTTTAGGAAAGAGCATTTGAAGTTATCTTGAATGAAAATGTAAATGCAGATGTGCAGAGGACAGCTATTTGGAGGTAAAACACAAGATCAGGTCATAACGCCTCGAGGATATCGACAGATGTAAAAGATGTGGATCAGGTTCATTTAAATTCATTCTTATGTTCATGTAGTAGTCGCCAGTTTGTGAAGATCCTCCTGTGGCTGTGGCAATTCCATTTTCTTTATTAAAGTTCTCTCAAAACATAAAAACCTAATCGCTAAAAACCCGTCAAGCATGAAAAGAATTCAATCTTTTGATCTATGATCAAACAGTCACGGATGATTTGACTAAAATCATTGTGTATTTTATGCATTTCTTTGACAGAGCACAGACATAATGTGGATTTATCAGCCTAGTACTTGATATCAAACTATTTTACTTCCCACGTGTGTTTTGCATCATTTATTACCGGTCCAGATAAACCACTCGAGTGTTAGTGCACCTCAAGACTCATGGAACAAAGACAGCAAAGTGTTTTCACTAAAGGTATTTCATCTTCACTTGCATTTAGATCATTTAGTTCCAGTCGAGATAGTGTTGTGTGTTTAATGCAGCTCTTTCTCAATTGTTTTCTTGCGCACCCCTAGGAAGAAGAAGCCCCCTCCGTACACAAACACACATGCGCACACGCACACACATACACAGTTTGTCTATTCAATTACAATAGGAGCCTTATAGACAACTCCTCTTCTATGGTGAGTGCTTTGTTTTGGTAGTGTTTACAAATTGGGATGATGGCAATATTTTGTACCCCCCCAAACACACACACACACACACACACACCAAAAAAACTCAAGTGGCTTATCAGCATGATTGCCGTATAATGTCTTGAAGTGATGCCTTAATGTATTTGGCTTCATGCTGTCCACTGCCCACAGTGAAGTCAAGGGCTACATGTGCTTCATCATGTTGTCTTGTCTCAGCTTTCGGGACATTTTGGTTCATCACATAGTCTCTCTCTCCCACCTTTCTTTTCATCCCTTTTAAATATGCATGATTCTTGCATCTTACTGTGTTAGATATGCAATTACGCTTCACTCTGGGTCACACATGCCCCCCTGGCATCACACCCACTACACTGATTTAACATGAGAACAGGAAGTCACGTGGTGCAGAGGAAGGTACCATGTCATGTCATCTGGTAAACACTCTGCAACTCTAAGGACTTCACATCTGTAAACCAGTGGAGTGTTTATGTCCAGACTTAGAAATCAGTCCCTCTAAATGGCAAATTGCATAGTTCAATGCATAATCAAACAAATTCTGGGAGCACATTCACTACAATAACAGCATATTTCTGTCCACAATAAACAAAACCTAGGGAGCTTGCGTAACATTTCAAAAGTATTGCAGCGATCAACATATGTGTGTCTCTCTATGAGTCATCCTGTTCACTCATTTATGTGGGGATTTTGTGGTGATTGGCTCTGTGTGGATTCACGGTGCTCCTCTCTTGTGGCCTAGAGGCAGCATTGCGGCTGCAGACCTTAGTTTCCTGTCACCTTTTACCTACACACCTGCACGTTATTGGCTCATCGACACACCTGTTACCAGTTGGACTCTTCAGCACCTCTATTTAAGTTTTGGACTGAGTGGAAGGAGGCACCAGAGAATTGATGTCTTCATTGTGCTATCTTGGCCAGTTAATCATTTTTGGTTTCATCCCGATCATAGGTGTCAAACGTGCAGCCCGGGGGCCAAATCCAGCCTACCAGTCTGGCCCTTGGGATGAATCTGTGAAATGAATAAAATGACACCAGAGATGTTGCCGTCAGTTGCTGATTTTTTTGGCAAGAGTGGCCCAAAATATTTTTGGAGTTTATGTTTTGGGGCTGGGAACGAATAATGAAGGGTCTCTTTCTTGTCGGATCCACAGGGAAGAGACTATTGCCCAGCACTGGCCTCGGCCAGGCGGCAGTGCTGATGAGGGGGGCTGAAAAACAGATAAGAAAAATTCCAGCGAGTGCCATGTGTTTTAAGCGACATCTCTCCATGCGTGAAATTCACCATGGTCTCTAACTTGTTCCAATAGTTGTCGTAAAGCTTTCAGCTCCTCCCAAGATGTTTCCCATCCCATTGTCCATTTTCACAGTCTGAGTGCTGACAGCTCTAACCACCATCTCCATCATGCCGGGCAGCGTAGTGGGGCCTTTGACCGCTGACACTGCAATCCATGTTAGTCGATACACAAGAGTAACGCCTAGTCCAATCAGCAGAAACCCAGTGATCACGGTTCGGAATAGATAGATAATCTCAAGGTCCTCTACGGACAGTCCAGGCACAAGATCCTCCACTCAACCCAACTGTCCATCATGTACCTCGCTGAGAGTGTCCTGTCAGGACATACAGGCTTCCTGGACCCAACTTTTCTTGTAGAAAAGATTGTCAATTGCCTTTAGAGACCAATTTATCAATTCCATAATTTAATTTTAGTGAAGCAGGCAGAGAGATCCGCTTCTTCCTCTTCCAGACAAAGACCAGTCAAGGCCGAAGCAGCAAAGCTGGAGAGGTTGGGGCAGAGAGGGAGCATTATGTGACCGCCTCCAAGCAGGAGCTGAGAAGAAGTAAAACCAAGTATAACTTTGCAAAAAATATGAATGAATTATCTGAAAAAGATGAACAACCAGAAACGACTGAAGAGAAGTTGAGTACAATTATAACAATGTTCAGCCTGTTACTAAATATTATTTGTCAGTTATCATTTTCATGTGTAAATGATAAACCAAAGCACAATATTATTAAAATGACAATTATCTTTTCAGCTTTTCATGTTTATTCACTTTACTTTGAAGGTTAGTTTTTAGATTTAAACATTTTCATAATGTAATTGTACTTCTCTCACTCTAAAACACTTTTATTTTACTGGTGGGGGGGGGGCGGGGGGGGGGGGGGGGGGGGGGGGGGGGGGGGGGGGGGGGGGGGGGGGGGG
>JAPTHA010001619.1:0-10612 GCA_029814585.1 Gymnapogon annona | reverse complement strand
AAGCAGCATAATGAAATCAATGAAAAAATAAAAAACTAGAGCAGAAGCATCTCATTGGAACTGATGAAGTGAAAAGTCAAACAATATAATAAATAAATAAATAAATAAATAAATAAATAAATACCGAAGGATTGGCGGTTTCGGTTCCCGCTCCTAATTGTGTGCCGTTGTGTCCTTGGGCAAGACACTTCACCCACCTTACCTCCAGTGTCCTTGCATGAATATGTGTGTGTGAATGATGACCCTGCGATCCCCCCCCGCCCTTGAGTATCTGGCTCCAGTGACCCCCGCGAACCTGCAAAGGATAAAGCGGGTTAGGAAGATGAATGAATGAATGAATGAATGAATGAATGGAACCTACTTCCTGTACAGATTTAACTGGGTTTGCATTCCTCTTCAGGAGCCGGTGAAGTCCGAGGAAGGCAGGGACATGGCGGGTCGGATCAGCGCCTTCGGTTACTTGGAATGCTCGGCCAAAACCAAGGACGGCGTGCGGGAGGTGTTTGAGATGGCCACCAGGGCGGCGCTGCAGGTGCGCAAGCGCAAGAAGAGAAGCGGCTGCACGCTGTTGTGAGCAGCTGGTGTCAGCGGGACCCGTCCAGACACCCACCCACAGGAGCAAAAGGAGCGACCTTTGACCCCAGACGGCGTCACTGTACTGTATCTTACATTTCACAGTAAGACAGGAAGACCAATCAAACGCACCTGAAGCAAATAACAACAGGAAACGGGCGGACTTCTATGTTTCTCTAGTACAACTGTGGTTAGAAATCGATGTTTAAAGTTCCTTCGTTGATTTGCGTTTCTCGCTGTTAAAGATTTCTTTTCCTACTCCTTTTTCCTTTTTTTTTTTTTCTTTATGTTGTTACATAACAAGGCGACAGATGCACATATTTGTATGCAATATTGTTCTCGGCGAGCTCGTGCGAGCGGCGTCCCTCCTACACAGCGGCTTGTATCACATCTTCTCCAGTCTTGTTGCTTTGAATGGCCTTTCCGTTAGCGGCGTTAGCGGCATTAGTGGTATTAGCGGCTGTGCTTAGAGGGTGGAGGTGGATGGAGGCGTCTCTGACTGTAGGAGTTTGTGCCTTTTTTTTTCCCCTTAAGTTTGTACACGTCTCATGTTCGCATGGGGTTTTTTTTTTGTTGTTTTTTTTTTCTCCTCCATTGTCCCGTGTAACTCCTCATCCTCACTTGTCTTGAAACCCGATCAAAGCCATAACCGAGGATTTCAACAGCTTCAACAGCAACGTTTCCTCCGCTTTTGTCACGCCACTGTGTAATACGATGGAAGGAGTGATGTTACCTCCTCACATTTAGCTCATTTTGATTAATAAATCAAATAAAATTTAAAAAAATATCTAATAATAAAACAACACCCTGATCACTCTCGTATAACGGGGGTGTCAAACTCAATCGCTCACATTCGGGTACACTTGACCTAAAGTGGGGCCAAACAGTAAAATAAGAACATAATAATTAAGAAATAATATCAACTCCAAACTTTTCACCACGTTTCAAAGTGGGAAGTGAAAATTTCCATGCTGAAAATGTTTACGTCTTAAAAACTGTTCTTTTTATAGCCTTTTGAGAACCATAAAGGTGTAGAGAAGCGCTGTACAAGTACAGTCTATTTATAGCAACGTGAATAAACACGACCAAACATGAAAAGATGAGTGTCATTTTATTATTCAATATTGAGTTTGACGTTTGCACATGCACATAATAACTGACAGATAACATTTTTTAAAATAACTTACTATTTAAAAGCCATTTCAGGTCAGTTTTTGCTAAATTATACACTGTTTTACTGTAAATACACGGTAATATTTGGAGTTGTGAGTATTTATGAGGTTATTATGGGATGGATTTTACTGTTCTGACCCACTGGAGACTGAATGTGTCTGAATGTGGAACCTGAACTAATATTCTTCTTCATATCTTCAGTGTCATTTTATTCATGGCACACATTCATCCCCAGGGGCCCGACTGGATCCTATTGGCTGGCCGGATTTGGCCCCCGGGCCTCATGTTTGACACCTGTGCCATATAAACCTTCAACACTAACCCGAGGGAGTGATGAGCGCTGCTCAGTGCGGACCGCCGCCGCTATGACTCGACTATGCACCGTGTCTGTCCGCAGCGACAGGGACACGAGACCTGGAATAAACCTTGCGTGTGTGTGTGTGTGTGTGTGTGTGTGTGTGTGTGTGTCGAGAGAGACGGAGTTCAACTCGCCTTCTTCACAATTTGATTTTTTTTTTTTTTTTTTTTGGCGAGTGAAGTCGGTCACACCCGCCATCGGAATCTACGTGTCGGACGGGTAAACCCAGCCGAGGAACGTACCTGTCGTTTAGAGCCGTTGGCCTTTTCCATTCTTTTTTTTTTTTTTCCGGTCGGACAACATTCTGGACGTGTTTGACAGAAGCTACTGTGTGTGTGTTTGTGCGTGTGTTTGTATTTGTGTGTGTGTGTGTGTGTGTGTTTGTATTGTGTGTGTGTGTGTGGGTGCGCGGACTTCATTTTTTGCCCCAGTGCCTTTCTCTGTCCTGTTGTGCCTTTTTTTTTTTTCTTTTTTTTTTTTTTTTTTTGGCTCCCAGACCAGATAGACCAGCTTGACCAACCTGATACCGACTCACGAGGTCGGGACCTTTCCCACGGGTTTCACTAACGCACGCACATCCGTCGAACCTTCTTCAGAAAGGGGTTTAATGAAGCAAAATTACATTCAAAAACATATCATTCTTTCACTAAAGGCCAACGGCGTAGTATTTCTAAAGCCGTTTACTCTTTCATGTCTTTGAAGATTTGCGTCTCGTTATTTTGCGTTATTTTTAAACAACGTTCATTCTGCAAATGTCACCACGGCTTTTTGATGACTTAGTTGTGTGGAACTGCCAACATTTTGAAGTATTACGGGATATAAAACAGACTGATGTAATATCTGAGACACCTGGTTAATGTAGTTATAATATATAATAATATATTATATTATATATATAAACAACTACTATATATATAATATAGTTATATTATTACTATACAGGGAGAGAGAGAAAGAGATTTTTTTTTTTGATTTTTCAAACCACAATTTATTAACATTCTAACACAGAAGACGTCAACATATCCTTTTTTAAAACCATAAAACAAACGCAAAAAAAATTCCTTCTTGTCCGACAAAATAAAAAAACCCAAAAAATGTTCCATTAAAACTGAAACTGGAAAAAAAACCATCGTCATATGAACCAGAAAAACAGACCGTCTATAATCAAAGAAACAAAAAAAGAAACAGACACAAAAAAAAAAAACCATACAAAATAAAACCAATATACAGTCTATTGTTTAACTACAAGCAGGCAGACACACACACACACACACACACATACGCACACCCGCTTAGAAACATATACACCCCCCGGCTCCCCCGTGTAGAAAAAAAACACACTCCCACCGTCCTACGAGAGAGAGAGAGAGAGAGAGAGAGTCATTCATTCCAGATGAGGGGGCCCGGGTTCGATTCCCGGGAGGAGCTTCCAATGGGTTGTGTCAGGAAGGGCATCCGAAATAAAAACTCCTGCCAAATCAAATATGTGAATTGGATTCGCTGTGGCGACCCCGGAAGGGAAAAAGCCGAAAGAAATCGTCATTCATTCCTCTGAAAGTGAACACAACACGACTCCTTAAGAAAAAAAAGAAAAGTTTAGTGTTAATTACGGTGACCGACATGAGTCAAAACACCCTAAAATCAGCTGCGAGTACAGAAACGATGCATATTCACAAACTCCAACATAAAAGATGAGCATCATGCAAATGGAAAAAACAAAACAAAACGTGTAATTATTTAAAAGGTGCTGCAAATACAGAAACGATGCAAAGCATGAAAACACCTGTTGATAGAAAACACCTGCTGATGAGAAACGCCTGATGGAAAACAGCTGTTCATAGAAAAACAGCCCTTGATGGAAAACACCTGATGATGCAATACAGACGGTGTTAAAATATAATATGATAAAAGTCACATGACTATGCTCAGCTGTAGCTTACATTTAGTCCAGCTGTAGTTTGAAACAGTAGTTTGTCGATGTTTGCTGTAGTTTGTTGATGGAAAACTGCTGTTCGTAGAAAACACCTGTTGATGCAATACAGACGGGGTTAAAATATAATAAGTCACATGATTATGCTCAGCTATAACTTACATTTAGTCCCGCTGTAGTTTGAAACAGTAGTTTGTTGATGGAAAACAGCTGTTGAAGGAAAACACCTTTTGATGGAAAACAGCTGTTGATGCAATGCAGACGGGGTTAAAATGTAATAAGTCACATGACTATGCTCAGCTGTAACTTACATTTAGTCCCGCTGTAGTTTGAAACAGTAGTTTGTTAATGTTTGCTGTAGTTTGTTGATGGAAAACAGCTGTTCATAGAAAACACCTGTTGATGCAATACAGACGGGGTTAAAATGAAAATAAAATAAGTCGCATGACTATGTTCAGCTGTAACTTACATTTATTCCCCATGTAGGTTGAAACAGTAGTTTGTTGTAGTTTGTTGATGGGAAACAGCTGATGAAGGAAAACACCTTTTGATGGAAAACACCTGTTGGTGCAATGCAGACGGGGTTAAAATGTAATAAAAGTCCCATTATTATGCTCAGCTGTAACTTAGTCCGGCTGTAGTTTGAAAAAAGTAGTTTGTTGATGTTGTAGTTTGTTGATGGAAAACAGCTCTTGATGGAACACGCCTGTGGATGTACTACAGATGGGATTAAAATATAATAAAAGTCACATGACCATGGAACTTACATCTACTCCCGCTGTAGTTTAAACAGTCAGCTGTTCTCTCTCTCCAGCACGTGTCTCTTTATTGAGCCGTTCCATTGTACTGACTGCTGATGCAGCGTTTTTTGGTTTGCAGGTGTTTCCTTGCTTTGCATCGTTTCCGTTTGCAGCACGTATACAGATTATGTATTTGGTTTTGTTTCTTGCCATTTGCATCTTTTTCTACCCGGTTTATTCTTGTGTTGGAGTTTGTGAATATGCATCACTTCTGTACTCGCAGCTGTTTTCTTTGACTGAGACTCGTTGTTCAGCCGCTGCGGGGGCGTTTGACTCTTATCAGCCACCGTACTTAATATTTCAAATGCAGGACAGTTACTTACAACAGTTTTCCATACTGATGAATGGATATGCAATGTTTATTTGGTTTTTTTTCGATGTATGGAGACTTATGGGACACCATGTTTGTATATGGGTCATTATCATGTGGAGGATTTTGGATATATAATCAGGAGAGAGCGGGAATCGAACCACCAACCCTTCGCAGTTACCAGTTGTTACCAAATGGCCTGCTCTACCATTCAAGCCATGGCCGCCCCACCAAAATCTTTCTTTCTTTCTTTTTTTTTTTGTTTTTTTTTTTTGCGAAAGAAGATCATCTGGGGTGACCGCCCTAAAACTGTGAAAAAATAAATACATTGATAGTGACATGTCCCTTTTTAGGACGTGTCACTATCAAATTCGTCATGAAAATATAGATTTGCAGAAAAAAAACCTTATTTTTCACAGTTTTAGGGCGGTCGCCCCAGATGATATCCAAAAGTGCCCACATGACAATGACCCATATGTACATAAATATGTGTGTGTATGTATATATATATATATAGATATAGATATATATGTATATACACATATATATGTATATAAGTCTGTGTGATATATATATATGTGTATATATATATATGTGTGTGTGTGTGTATGAGACTTATGGGACACCCTGTATATATATGTATATATATATATGTATATATACGGATTGATGGATAATGCATGAAAGCCCTTTTGGCGTCTCCGAGCGCTCTAGTACTCGTACAGGTCTCGTGGTTGCATGTGGGTCCGAGAGGACGGCGGATCCTTAAAGGACGATTGGCCAAGGCGCGTCTTCAGTGTTGCGTATGACTTTTTCCGTTGCCATGACGCCCGTAATGCTTTGTGATCCGCTTGAGCGCGTGGCCATATATAATGACACGTCACATCCATCTCCCGGATAAGCACACGCGCTTTAAAGCAAAAGCAACAACACGGAAAAACACTTGTGTTTTCAGTGGACAATCACCACACATGGAGTTTACCTCAGATGAGTTTGTGTTTTGTTTTGTTTTTTTTAAAGGTGCTTTCTCACCGTATCCCCTTTAAGCACACCGTAAACAACCAGTGTCAGGACGTCGATCAATACACGGGCGTCAATGATGGGTTTTATGAGAGGGTTTAATGGTTGAACGTATCACAAAAGAGAGTGTACTATAATGCAGTTCTGTGTACGCACACTTCACACACTACCATCTAAAGTTACCGTCGATGCATGTACTGTGGGCCTTTTAACACACACACACACACACTTGTTAGAGATCAGCTTCTGCTTAATGTCGTGTACTTTTTTTTTTTTCTCCCCTTTTCCTTTCTCTGGAAGTATTTGAAATGATAAAAGATCCAGATTTCTATATAAAAGCTCATTGTAATAACGCTTTGTAAACAGGAAAGTGTTGTAGTAAATGTTTGATCGGATGTGAACATGAACATTGTTAATAAACTATTTTTGAGACGAGTGAGCGGCTTTTAACCCTGGTTTCTTTTATTAGCCGTGATGACACAAGGGCGGCGCGACGCCTTGTAAAATGTGAGGGTTTTTTTGTTCGTTTGTTGTTTTTTTTTTCTTCCTCCAACCACTCCAAATGTTCTCAGAAAACAATGAAGGAGTTAAAAGGGAGAAACTTGATTCCGAGCGATGAGCTCCGGTGGAATAGAACGCTAGAGGTTACAATCGGTAGTTTTATGAACTGTAAAGCCGTTGTGTATCTGCAGGTTTAAGGAAGATAAAATTTAAGGCCTTTTTTTAAGGCCACTTTAATAAAATTTAAGACATTTCATCTGCGACCGGCTGGATAGCTCAGTTGCTGGTGCATAAAAGGACCGGGGTTTGATTCCCAGCATGAGCAATCCCGTTGGTTATGTCAGGAAGGGCATCTGTAAGTAAAAACTCCTGCCAAATAAGCTATGTGAATTAGATTTGCTGTGGCGACCCCGGAAGGGGAAAAAGCGGAAAGAACTCATCATCTGTGAGATACCAAAAAGTGTGACCGCATCACAAATAATTTTGTCCATATATTTAATGGAACTGAAAAATAATAAACATCAAGATCGTAACTGTGTAGGTTGAACATCGGCTGCTTGTTCTGTTGCTCCGTTGTGACGGATGGATGCTCCGTTTTCCCCCCTCCCCTCCGGGAAAAGACAACACAGACTGCCATTGACACCCCCCCCGCCCCCCACACACACACACACACACCATACATGTGCAATCATGTAACATGTGCCACCCCCCCCACACCTTTCTTGAACGTTCACTCCTCTGAAGCAGAACTCTGTCTGGAGAGCTGTACTCTACGGTGGCTGCCTGGGGCCTGTGGCCTCGGGCCTGTGGCCTGGCTCCCGGGGGCCTCATCTGGTTCCACTGTGTCTGCCCTGAGTGGCTGTCGCTGACCTGCAGCTCCCGGGACAGACGGCGACCCCGATGACGTTTCCTTACTGCTGCCTCTGTACCAGCCTGGTAAATACTGCAACAACTGACGACAAATGAAGACTATTTTATGTTTTTGCCTTATTATCATTATTTTTTTTTAGTTATCTATTTATTCTTTTTTTTTTGTTTTTACTTAATTTCTGTTTGCACACAGAGAGGGGGGTGGTTTGGGTGGTGAAGGAATGTATCTTTAGTTATGCACATAACACGCACACATAAATATATAAGAGCACACATAAATATATAACGTAAGTACAGATGTACAACCTAAGAAAATACACTGAAACTGTTTATTGTGTTTGTGGCATTTTGAAGACATTTGAAAGACGGATTTAAGGAAAATATTGTCACTTTTAAGGATAACTTAAATTCTGGACAAAGTTAAGACTTTTTAAGGACCCGTGGACACCCGGGTCTATGAAAGAAAATGAAAGTAAAAGGTAAATAAAACCGGTTCATTTGAGTTTCAGAAAAATCAGAAGAGTTTATTTTGCATTAAAAATGTGATAAATCCTCTTAAAAATGCTAATGCGTACTGAGGTTTGTTTCTTTTATCAAAGATGCCTCTGTTTATTCCTTTAATACACAAATGGTCATGAGATATACTCTCTGGATTACAGTATTGTGTGAGAATGTGATTCTCTTCTGACGTGAACAGCTGTGGTGGCGACTACTGCTCATTTTTCCATTCTGGGTTGACGTGCTGCTGAAGGGCGCTCTCCTCTCCGACAGGACCTACGGCAAACACAACACACACGGCTCAGATTCACACACACACTTGGTTTCATCAGCCGAATTACGTACAGTACGAGTCATACTCAGGTTTCAATGACGGAACCAATGACGAGGTCTACTGTGACTCAAACGTGACCTGTTGTGTTGTTTTATTGTTGTACTGAATTGTTGACAGACAGGGTTAAGACCTTATCAGGGAGATCTGAACCTTCAACATTGAAATATGCACCACTTGGAACGTTCCTGTCCACTATTGATAGGATTAATATTGATAAAATATAAAATGACCTGATAACTGATGTTGATACCAACGTTACTGTCTGTCAGTTTGTTTTTTTTTTGTTATTTATGGTTATAGATTAGTCTATTGATTAGATTGGCCCAGATTACATTAGTCTATATTAGATTAAATTAGCCTATGTTATTTATTTATTAATATGTTTATTTGACAAGGACAATACAGACAAACATAGTTACGGTTTTGATGTATCTAGAGCTTATAGCTAGTGCTAATTCTCAACTCCAGTCCCTGGTTGGGCTCTTCCACAACATTGCAGAATAAAAAAGAAAGAAAGGGTTAAAAAAATAAAAGAGAAAACAGACAGGGAAGAGAAAACCCCCCCCACATAAAAACAGAAATAAAATACATAAATAAAAACATTTAAAAAGCCCATATATACATATATATATATATAAGCACAAAGAATATAACACACTAGTCTAGATTAAACTAGATTAGATTAGTCTAGATTACAATAGTTTACATTAGTCTACATTAGATTAGACTATATTAGATTAGTCTACATTAGATTAGTCCACATTGCATTAGTCTACATTAGATTACATTAGTCTACATTAGATTAGTCCATGTTGCATTAGACTGTTTACATTAGATTACATTAGTCTACATTAGATTGCTGTACATTACATTACATAAATACATTAGATTAGATTAGCCTATATTAGATTATATTAGTCTATATTAGAGTACATTAGTCTTGATTTGATTAGTCTATATTGGATTATATTAGTCTATATTAGATTACATTAGTCTTGATTTGATTAGTCTATATTACTTTAATCTATATTAGATTATATTAGTCTATATTGGATATTAGTCTATATTAGATTACATTAGTCTTGATTTGATTAGTCTATATTACTTTAATCTATATTAGATTATATTAGTCTATATTACATTAGATTAGTCTAGATTAGATCAGTCTACATTAGATCAATCAATCTACATTAGATTACATTACTATATTAAATTAGATTACTCGACATTACATTGGATTAGTCTACATTAGATTCGATTAGTCTACAGTACATTATATTAGTCTACATTAGATTTGTCTAGATTGCACTAATCTACATTAGACTAGATTAGAGTTTGCTGCGTTGTACTTACTGTCAGCGTGTACAGTGATATTCAGTGATGCCAGTCTCGTCACTATATCATCTTCTCCTTCTACATCTTTGTAGTCAAACCCAGTGTAGCCCTTCTCCTCCACACAGTAGGTGATGAACCTGCACACACACAGCAGCCGTTATGACACACACAGAAACACACACACTTCAGTCACGGCTCGACCACAACACGTCTTGTGGTCCGCCTGGCCTTACTTCTCCCAGGTGGGGTCCTTGTTTAAGATCACAGGGTTTCCCACGACGATCAGCAGGGACCTGGCTCTGGTCATGGCCACGTTGAATCTCTGCAGAGTTGAGCAAAGACAAACGGTAACTTCCAAATCCCCCTGACCTCAGATGAGTTAGTAGCGGAGCTGCGTAAGATCAGTACCGACCTTTTCATTGGACAGGAAGCCGATGTTGAAGTCCTTGTCCATCTTGATGTAGTTGATGCTGCTGCGGACGGTGGAAACCATGATGATCTTCTTCTCCTGTCCCTGAAACTCCTCCACTGAGCCCACCTGAGAGAGTTGACAATTCAGGAAACACATCTGAATCTCCAAACGCTAGGCCTGTCGCAACAATCAATAAATCAATGAATCGCACCGTAACAAAAAATGAGCTCGATGAGTTTGCCGGGGTGCGATAACTTTTTCATTCCTAAAGACACTGGATAATGAGTGACTTTGGGAGGGAAGGGGGTTGGAGATTTGATGTAAATAGAATTGGTTTCACAAATGAGCGCAAACACAGAACTACAATGAGCCGCTATGAACACGTATTTGAAAAGACTACACGGTAACCACCGCACCACATATGTGCAGTATTCTCTCTATTTATAGTACTGTTTATATTGATATGTGGTACCTTCACTGTTTATAGTACTGTTTATA
>JAPTHA010001614.1:0-10612 GCA_029814585.1 Gymnapogon annona | reverse complement strand
GAGGGGGGTGGGGGTGGGGCTGGCAGAATGTAGGGAATGAGGTTTTAGTTTTGACAGAGACACATTGACCAGCCGGTTCCTAACTCAGCCTTCACAGATGCAACTTGGACTCTCGACTTCATCTCTCTTTCTGCCTCTCTCTGGCTTCCAAACTATTTTTCTCTGTTGACAAATAGCCAATCTCTGCAGTGTGGCTCTGCACAGACCTAGAGAAAAAAAAAAGTGATAAAGATGAGTTTAGATGCAAAGTCAGGTGTGTCTGGATGTATCTGTACAATTTCATAAAGTGTACCAGAAATACATGCATATACATACTGTATGTATGGTCAAGAAGTCTTTTTTTTTTTACAGGTTTATAAAGGACATGCATATTTGTTTATATATCAATTTTTGTTCTTCAGATACAAGCAGGTATAGAAAATGTATACTTTTACTTATTTTTTTAAACTGTCAAAAACACACAAAAAATCTGAACATCATACAGTATATTCTAGAGCCTTAAGACGGGGTTTATTCTGACCTTTGTTCCTAAAAGCTGCCCAAACAAAAGGAAACATCCGTAATGTGTTATTTCAAACTTGGAACAAAACACCAGAAAATGAATTGAATAAATGTCATATTGTCTGAAGAAAGGGTTAAAGATGCTGTTTTGCAAAAGCATTGCCCCCCCCAAAAAAACTTGGATTTTTAACGCCGTACATATTCCCTGTCTTAACTCAATACAGAGCTAAGCTAGTGTTGGCCCAAGACGTTTAAGACAACAATGGCTTATTTTTTAGACTTTGTATCAACTTCTGACTAAAATAAAGTGGGAGGTGATTTACCTTTGACGGAGAATCTTTATTTACTCAAACTGACACTATAACCATTACTACAAATTGGAAGGGATGGGTGGATGGTAATACAACACACAATACAGTCAAAGCCCATGTTTGGTGTTTGTTTTCCATGAGTGGACTGAGTTTGACTTTTGGAGGCAGGGACATTCTGTGAGGCAGAGTGGATGAACAACCAGATAGTCCACCAATTCTGGTTGTATTGACACTGTGGAGGTCCAGTGTTGCCAACCCACACCCTGCTACAAAAACACACTAAATATATACGTGCGGAACAACAAATGGACCACACACTGTCAGCTCTTGTTTTTCTTAAACATCACATTTCCTTCCCTCCTTGTTTTACTGCTAAAGTGACCCAGAAGAGACACTCTGGAATAGTTACTGAGGTTATTTATTTGTGTGTTTGATTGGTTTTAAGCTTGATTTCCCTAAATTGGATTTGTGTTTCAACGTTATGGCCGACTTACGAGACGACAATAAATCACAGTGAAAGATGAGCATTTTTAGCCACATCATTCAGTCCACATGAACACTGTAAATAGACCATAAATAGACAATAGAAAGAACCATCAGTAGAAATGGGAGTGATTTATAGTCAGTGCAAAGACAAAAGAGACAAAGAACAATATGCAGCTTGGCATAATTTTACAACACCAGAAAAAAGTGATTGATTTCTTGCTGGTCTTTTTTTTTTTTTTTCTATCAGTAGTGGGGTCTGAAAAATCAATAAATATATCAGTGTCTGAATTGGCAACACTGACTTTTGCAGATGGTGGGTTTCTGACAGAGAAAATTATTTTGTGGAAATATATGTGTGTTGTAGCGATTATGTTGTTTGAGTCAATGTTAGTAATGTTTCCAAACTAGATACATGTTTGTTCAATGATAAAAAAAAAGAACCTACGTGGCTCAAAAAGTAACACTAACCCAGTGTTTCTCATATCGTGGGATGCCTAGGGGGGCAACGTGCTTTTTTTGCCATACGACAATAAAGTGTAATTACACATCCACTACAGTAGGTGCCACTGGCGCTCTCATTGTCAGAGTGTGTGAAGAGAGTATTAGCTCTATGATGTCTGTGTTTTTTGCACTGATCATGCATATTTAACAGGGATGGAAAGACAGACAGACAGAGAGAGATGGAGGTGTTGAGTCAAACAAAAGTCTCCTGAAAGCTAAGACGAGCAAACATGACAAAGCATATTGTGGACGATTTGGTCAACTAAAATCCCACCGGTGAGATATCTGCTTGAATGTTTCATGCCCCAATACAAGACACAACTAGGTGAAGGCAGTTTCCTTAACTGGTTGCTCCCCAAATGTACAAACTAGCACAGGTTGTATAGCAGCAAAAGAGAGTCGGTCACCTTGCTGAACGGAAAATTCTTTCTAACCACTTAACAACACTCGCCAACAAACACAACATGAGCTATTTAACAGCACAACACTCGAACCTTTACACTAAATCCTTCTTTTAATGCTCATTTTGGGTGTTATAACGATGTGGACGGTCACATGACTGAACTGAATCAACACAGGTCATGTGACTCGACGCAGTCACATAACAAACCCATTGAGGCTTGCCATGTGTGTGGCACTTAACTTGACAGCACAGCAGCGGTGCTCCATTTGTCATCAGTTTGAAGGTCATAGTGGTCATAGCAGTGGCACAGGTAGGGTCGCACCTTAAATCGAAACCCTGTTATTTCATTAGGACCTTGTTTAAAAATGGTTGGTCATCCAATCACATTCCATCTCTGGCCCCCACAGCCCACCCACCTCCATCCCACTGTAGGCCCCTCTTCCAAACTGTGAGAGGGCTCTCCACAGTCTTTGGCCTCCAGACACATGTATTTTTTTTTTTTCCTAAAGAGAGTGTGTGGTTAAAAATAACAAGAGTCGGTTGGTTGTGTGGAATCGGTACGACTTTGAAGTGTCCGATGAAAACACTACCATTCCTCGCTACAAACTCTGCCCGAAGGTATATCTGTTGAAGTCAGATGCACAACGTGCTTGTTTCAGCACCTGGAAAACATCATCACACACCAGAGTGGGAGCAAAGGGCTGCACACCAAAGCCACATGAAGACTACTGTTGCCTTATATTGTTTCACCCAAAAATTGAAATAGGAAATCGACATTTTTCAAGGATTATATATACTCCTTTAAAATATTTTTTTCTTTTTTTTCTTTTCTTGCCGAAGTCAGACATCTCTAAGTGCAGCCTGGTGTGTTTTCAGACAAAGACCAGATATTACGGAAAAGGTTTGAAGGAAAGAATGGGATTAGAGAGCGTAGTCTTAAATCACTTGCGTTATTACACATGTGATCTTAAGGAACAGAACTGTGTTTAGGACTGTGTTCCAGACACGGGGTGGGGTGGGGGGGCTTCCTAGACAGAGCCCTGGGGCTGCTACAATATGTTCACCTTTTAAGGAAGTAATTAATACACCCACCTCAAACCCATCCACTATTCTTCAGAATGTTAATGTTTCATGACTGGCCCACGGACATACCTGTAATCCGCACATCCCTACTGTGAGGAGAGGAAGTGGATCTGAAATCTGACGTGAAACGGAGTTTTGGAATTCCGAGTAGCATGTGAACCTAAACCTGTTGTGAGATCTGCGTCTTCACCCTTTCATTCATCGTGATCACTACCGTGGACAGATATTTTAAAGTAGTTTTCTCTTATGTGAGTGTGAGTGTTAGAGCCCGTGGCTCGGGCGGTAGAGCAGGTCGTCCAAAAACTGAAGGGTTGGCGACTCGATTCCTGCTCTCTCCTGGTCATGTGCCGTTGTGCCCTTGGGCAAGACACTTCACCTACTTTGCCTTGTGTGAATGATGCCTTTGAATGATGACCCCACAATGAACAGGCGACTTGTCCAAGGTCACCCCTCGCCTTTCCCCTTGAATATCTGGGATAGTCTCCAGTTAACCCCACCCCCCGATCCTGCAAAAACACCAGATAAAGCGGGTTCTTGAAGTAGGTTACCATAATTCTTGCATGAAAGGGTTAACATGGATGAAGAATGGATTTTTGTGAGTAGGACTCTTCTGACATGTCTTACACAGTGGGATATATAAAAATACGATCGAAAGAACTGAAACTGCAGGATGAAGCTTGACTTCTGCTTTGTTGGCGTGTGCAGAATAATCCTCAAATGGGAGCACTTACCTCCTCCTCGTTACATTGAGTCTGACATTCTTCAGCCTGTTTCTCATTCCATTACCTCTTTCATAACATAACACTACAACTACAGGGTGTTAGACTCTCAACAGACCTCTTTTCATTTCCGTACACGTTGAGCGTTTTGTCACCGTTCCATTTAATCCTGTAACTCGTCCTATACTTTTGTCGCTAGTACCCAAGGATTGAACTCTGTATTTTCCCCCTCGTCTTTGTTTCCTTCTAAACATGATCAACTTATTTCCCGTCACAGTAATCACGGTGTTTTCGGCTGTGGCTTAGCTTCTCTTTGTTGTTGTCTTGTAAATGTATCGGTGATTCAGTCGGAGCGATCATTGTCCATCGGTTTTATCTGTTGTTCCAACAAAAGCAACTTCAATTTCAGCGTATGCTCTCAGCAGTGGAAAGCTTTTCTTATTCCTGCATCATGGCTCCAAGCATTGATCAAGAGATTTGTTTGCTTCCCACAAGGGAAAATGGAGCTCAATCTGCAAACGTATTTATAACTGAATAAATAAACTTTTCACTTTACAATGTGCATCAACAATATTATGTGAGTGTATATGCCAGACTGAGGACACTGTAGTTATTTCCCTTTGACTCTATCACTGCCCAGTTATTATTTTTTATTTTTTTTACTTCGACATCTTAAATCAACCTCATTACTATTCTGAAGGTCAGGCTAAATATTTCACCATTTATTGAATTTATCTATTGATTTTTTTGTCAAATATAATTATGCATTTTACTAATTAATATTAAAGTGGACTAGACCAGGAAGAAGTAGTGAATGCGCTACATCATCAAGGATGATGAATTCTTTTGGCTTTTTCGATTTCGGGGTCGCCACAGCGAATCCAATTCGCTTATTTGATTTGGCAGGAGTTTTTATGACAGGTGCCCTTCCTGACACAACCCACTTAATGCTCTCACCCGGGATCAAACCCGGTATCCCCTATGCACCAGCCCGGTGCCTTACCAACTGAACCATCCAGCCACTACATTATCAAGAATGGATGAATAAAAAAAGGAATAATAAAATAGTGAAATAATATTTTCCTGTTAATGGATCTGGATGATGATATGAACAGTTATATTGAAAAAGCAGATACAAGAAAGAGAAATAAGGGAAAAAATTATGTCACATTAAGTGGTTTAACTTCTTAACGATCATTAGGTCAGTAATTCTACAAAGGGTTAGGCAGGTGAACAGGATAAAGTAACATTTCGTAACTTCACTAACAAATATATATAAAGCAGTTAGTTCATAACAAGCTGCAACCTTTGGGCCTCAGAAGAGATGCTAAATTCCCTAAAAGGCCACATGAGGCTGTTTCCAGAAGAAAGCCAACCATCATCGAGCCCATGGAAGAGTCTAGAGCAAAAAAAGAAAAAAAAAAAGGTGAACATGTTTGCAATGTTGTACGAGTTTCTTGTTTCTGACATTTAACGTCCCATTTTGTACTGTATATTATTATTATATCTACCAGGGCAATGTGGGTAAAAAGTGAGTCTGACACACGGCGTTCCTCTTTATCCCGCATGTCTTGGCCAAGGCCACAACGGCACATGATCGGGACAGAGCGGGGATCAAACCGCCAACCCTTTGTTTTTTTCTGGAGTAACTAACACAATTTTATTGTAATTGTTCTTCGCTCCGTTTCCTTCTTGGTTTTTGCGCCTTCCAAATGAGGTTGGTGTGGTAGGATCTAGAGAGAGTTCGTCGTCCAGACAAAAACAGTCGTCACAAAATGTCCAGTTTCTCCTTATCTGTGTGTCATGTTAATGTCAGAATGGTTCGAGGAAATAGAACTTGTGAAGAACGAATTGAATATTGACTTGAAGTGACTTTAGGCTGAAGGACTCCAAAATCTGTAAATCGTGTTAAATTGTTCCATCAGAATACAAGGCCGGAACTATTTTTGTTGTCCTGAGGTGGAGGAATACTGGAGAAACCATGTGACTGGATGTGACGCTGCAGTGTCCCAAGAAGCTTTAGAAGAGAGTTTCATAACATCCTGACACCTTTCCTGAAATGTCTGCTATTTTAACATCTAAAGGGAACCGTTCAGTAGACATATGAAGTAAAAGAAAATGAAGAAGTTGTAAAGAAACCATAATGTGATTTTACCTAGAAATCAAACCATTAGCATGATATAAAGAGGGTGAACGGTGCTATCGCTGTGGTTAATTTTGTGTCTACCTTCGATCAGATCACACGCTGCAGTTAATGTCATCGTTCATAAACACTAATTGTTTTACACTTTGTCCCCAGCAGGGGCCTTTCATCTCGAAACAGGCCCCGGTCAGGTTGATCATGTCTGCTGTTGACCGGTTCAGCCGCGGAAGATACTGGAAAAAACACGATTACTGCGATAGCTTTGGATGATTAACTCACAGTATACATCATTTTAACCTGCTCATATCACAGCAGTACTACATTAAAGATGATCACATTATGCAGATCACTATTTGAGAAAACAAACAAAAAAACATCAACATGCTGATGACCCATGTGACCAAACAAAGGTGGTTTAATTCACTTGTACAGTCTGTTTCACACAACTGAATCAGGACAGGATTGCACAAGCTTAAAAGTCTGAGCTTATCTTATTTCACAGATGCATGGAACATTTATAGGAACAGTTTCTGTCCTCCATCTGGTACATGTAGATTATGAGATAGGTGTTTAACAGAAGTTTTATACCTACAATTAATCAATAACCATGGCCGATTTCGACTAAAAGTAACTGAAAAAGAGAGCTTAATGCATCTATGAAAAAGAAAAAAAAAACATCTGAAAATCAGAACATGATATAGTCATTTTTTAACAAGTTGAAATAATTATTGTAGTCATCTAATAATGTGGCATAGGCACAATGCTGACGGAATGACAAATACAATATATCTCCTTAATTATGAAGGCATTTACAGGTAAATTACTTAAATTAATTACTTATGATATTATTCATATTTTCAACACTTTTATGGTAATACAAGGTTCAGAATATTGAACATTGAAGTTGTTCCATACAATCAGTATCCAGATTCAAATAAAAAATATAGACTATTTTCCCCATTCCTTTTGTTAATCCAAGATTTAAATCCCTCCTCTACCTTTCCCGGGGAGAAGGAGTCATATTCTCCATATTAGAGTAAAAACAGAATGAGACATTTCTCTCATATATTTTTTGACTTGATGCCGCACAACAATCGTGTTCTCCACTATTGGATTTTTGTATTCTTTCTGAGGAGCTTGACATTTGCTGAATACAGGTATGTAGGGAGAGGCAAATTTGCCTGCAGTTCTTCTATCTTCTTCCAGAGAGGAATATATCTTTCTGTGTCATGAAATATCAGTGTTCTTAACTGTGCTGGCCAATAGTCCAATAGTAACAGAGTGGATTCGGACATTTAAGCTCCTGTCTGGCATTTGGCAAGTATAATAGCGACAGTAGTGTCCCAGGATGTATATTATTACTCAAAAAAAAAACAAAAAACTTTTTAGTTGAGTAAACTGGTTACTTGAAGGACGGAGTGGAAGGTTTTAAAGCAAATACACTAGTTTAGGCAAAATGTTAATATCAAGGGCATTTATATTCACTATTAGTGACATTGGTATAGATGTCCATTTATATCCAATAAGTTAAAAATTTCTCACATTAGTGGTTCATAATTGTTGGCTACAATATTTTTGAGCCATGGTGTTCTTTGAATCCCCAGATATGTGAAACAATTTACAAATTTAATTTGAGCTGCTATTTCAAGAGGGGTGTTATTTTCTAATTGATTTAGGAACACTATTGATGATAGCTTGACTTTTTTCCAAATATATTAATAAGTCTTAGCAATTCAGGAATGGATTTTGCAACATTTTTGAGAAATATTATGACACCGTCCGCAAATAAGTATATTATTTTAATGTTATGATAGAGTCTTATTTATATACTTTTTTTTTCTATCTTGTTTATGCTCGATTGCACTGGTGGGGGCTGCATACATTTCATTGTAACATGTGTGCAGTGACAATAAAGTTTATTCATTCATTCATTAGCTTTGCCTACCTTGAACAAAACCATTATGATCTTCATCAATAATATCTGGAATTATTTTCTCAATCTAATAATAACAATCTCTAACATTTTACTCAGAATTTTTAAGTCTTAAGTTTAAAAGGCTAATTGGCCCAAGATTCTCACACTGGTTTGCCCGGTCTTTTTAGAGTAAAATGATTAGTTCTCCTCTTATGGATGTTGGAAGGATTTTGAAAAGATTCTTTAAACATTTGGAAGAGTAGTAGCATCAGTCTGTGTTTGAACTTTTCACAAGTCTCTATAGGTATCCCATCAGGTCCAGGGGTTGTTTTTTCCTTTGATATTATCAATGACTTTCATAATTCCACTACAGTTATCTCAATTTTCTCTAATTCACCATTAATTACTTTAGAAATCTTGGGAATGTTAATGTTGTGCAAAAAATGTATTCGGTTCAGGTGCATTTGGAGCTGCTTTACACTCTCTCAGTATTGATGATATTATGTTAACTGTAAAACCCAGTAAATACAAAATATCCCACTATGGCTTATATGTTGTGTTTCAGTTACAGATTGAACTATGAGATAAATGAAAAATTAAGATTTTAATAAATATAATTCCTGGGGCGGCCATGGCTTGGGTGGTAACAGAAGGGTTGGTGGTTCGATTCCTGCCCTCTCCTGATCCTGTGCCGTTGTGTCCTTGGGCAAGACACTTCAACCACCTTGCCCCCAGTGTCTCTGCACTGGTGTATGAATGTGTGTGTAAAGGATGACTGACAACTTGTTCAGCCCCCCCCTTCACCACTCTTGAGTAGCCGGGATAGGCTCCAGTGACCCCTGCGACCCTGCAAAGGATAAAAAAAAAAGCGGGTTTGGAAGATGAATGAATGAATACATATAATTCCCTCGAAACTGACACATCCCTCTGGACGTATATGGAGGGCTTTGACATTGTATTTGCCTTTGTCTCTGGTATTAAGTACAACATTTCCAAAAGTGACCTCTTCCATGCTTCATTATGAATAATGTAACCTAAAAAAAGCATACATTAGATGAAGATTGGCTCAGGCTGTTGAAAGTACAGCTAAGGGTGCCAATAAATCAGCAATATAGAAAGTGTGAAGCTGTTTTCTAGCAGAAGAGGCAGAAATTGATTACTCTCCCAAAGCAGAGAGTAGATAACTCCTCAGCTGGCAACCTTACTGACAAATCTGTAAAGCACCTTCTCCTCCCCCTCCTTCCACACCTTCCCATAAGTCATTGCCCGAGTACTTTCTCCGAATGCCTCCTGGTCAGAATACAAAATATATGTGCAGGAATGATGCAATATTTAGATTTAATGGCTCAGCCTGTGCACGCAGCTGTATTTTTCAACACTAATACCGTCCAAAACACCTCATTAAAACTAGCTGACTGTCCGACTGACCATCAGGATATAAACGGCGACCTATAATTATCTAAGCAAACTCACTGCGACCTTTTTTATTGTGCGTTTTACAGGTTAATAAACCACTCCACAACATGCTATTATGGGAGTTTTTCAAGCAAAACCGTCATAGCCGTTGTTCTGGGAGATTTGGTTGTAACAGCAGTGAAACAATGTGTTGTTCATTGATATATGTGTGTGTTATATTTGGGTTCACAGTGGGTGTGTACAATGGAGCATTATGGGTAGGGGTAATGTACTGGTCTGGTAGAATCTCCTCTGTGTTCCGGTTAGTTAAACACCTACATGAATATGGGTGACATTTAACCATTCGTGTGAATGGTGGGAAACTAAAAAAGAGAGGACGTGTTGCCGCCCAAAATTACATTATTACAACTTTAAGACACATTTGCATTTGGTTCTTTTTGGAGCCCAGGTCTTTTCTCCTGGATTAGTAGGACAGGAAGTGATACATTGAGCCACTGGACCAACTATACATGGAAGTAATTTCTAACCTATTGATGCATAAAGGATCTTTTCTAAAGAACTCAAATAAGACCATTCCAAAACATACCTTTGCTATGTTAATGGATAAATGTGCTTAAATGTTTGAATTATGGCACAAATAAATTGGATCTTTGATATTTTTCTAAATGTGCTTTGACTCACTGGTTTGACCTTCCATCCAACATGAACCACTGATTTTCTTTTCTTTTATTGCCCTTATTGATCATAACAAGTTTTACTTAGTTTTATTGTTTTTAGGACTGCTATTTTGTCTGTGCTGAGTGGTGTTTCTGATTGTTTTTATAGCTTTTGTTTTGTTAATTGTGTTGTCGTTTTTATTTATCTAATTTATAGCAATTTTTTTTTTGCCTTATTTGGTTTTAAAGTGTTCTATAAATGAAGTCAGCATGGTGTGGCTAAAATAATCCATTATTACTGGATAAAATATACTTTCATGTGGGTTTTGTCTTTAAATAAAGAAAAAAAATAATGTTTTCTCACAAAAAAAAGACTAAATCTAACAGTGTAATGGTGGTAAAAAAACAAACAAACAATACATTTGTTGAACACAATCACCAATCTAATGCTAAATACAGCACGGCCACAAACCCCCCT
>JAPTHA010001586.1:0-10614 GCA_029814585.1 Gymnapogon annona | reverse complement strand
TTTTTGTTTGCAGCGTTTATATTATGTTTGCAGCGTTTGTTTTATTTGCAGCGGTGGCGGTTCCCGGCCACCGTAATTTAAGCTCTACAATGTCATGACAGATTCCAAACTGCTGAAACTCTCTGTACTCTTGTTGTTTGCTATGTCTGTGACCCACCAGTACCAGCTTCTTTGCTCCTTGTGCCAACACAAATTGTACTGCTTCCAAGCAGAACTTTAAATGTTCTAACTAAGATCCCCTTCCATATTCTTTATAACTTTCACATACCCATCACCACTATGGGTATATTTCTTTACTGTAACGATTCTGTGTCACAAGACCAGACACAAGACACAAAAAACTATATCATGGAAAAACAAATGACCTTGCTGCTTTACTCTCATGTAGTCAGCCATCTCTCAACACCCTAAAGGGATAATTCCTGTTTCCTTTTCTGGTTATTTAGTATTTTTTGACAGTTGTCAAACCTGCATTTTCAACATCATATGGACTAGTAGGCTCTATTCTTCAGTTGAGTTGAGTGAAAGTATGATGCCCACGCTTCAGCCTAATGTTCAGCTTCATTCAAATCACTTCTCTGAAAACAAAGTCATCAATGTCATACTGGAAAGAGTGTGGATTTGACAAAGGGGAGGACGAAAGGCAACAAAATACGGGAGAGGTTGTTCTCTCAGCCTTATAGGTATACTTCACCCACTGAACATTGTTGATTGCGATTGGGGAAAACTATGGATGTGAGAGTTGCTTCGGCACTCAAGAACATCTGAGATGTAGTTGAAGTGCATTGGGATTGGTTACTCATTCAGGGTTTCCATGAGCATAATCACGGTCCATTGTACAAACAAAGCCGTCAACTCTATGTTTTTGGAAATACACTGAAAATTACAGAAGGTATGAAAAAAAGTTCAATAAAACACCGCAGCAGCCGGGCTGTGTTACACATCCACACCCTACTTCTAACACATAAGTCTCTCAGGCTGTTGCATCCACTGTATATAAATCTGCAAACAAACAGAAAACTAGAGCTGACCCGCTGCCTGTTACCTCATGAACATACACCTCAGGTTAGTCACTTCAGTCTTTTCCCAATTATTCTAGCATCACTGTGGGGTCAACGATTAAGTTACTGTGGTATTACAGCATTGAAAACATTTTAATCTATCAATATTCCCTTAGATATTATGTTTACTAATTTACCAAGTTGCAAAGGTGACCACTTCATTCATTTTAAATGCACAGCTATTACTGTTAGGTTATCATGTATGTGTGAGCATGCCGTTGTTAGCATTTTCACACTGCTTGCAGACTGTTATTATTATTATTGCTGTCTTAATTAATGTATTCCAACAGCAGGCCACCATTGCCAGAGACAAGTCTTGAGCCCTTTGTTAAATCTGTAATACCAACACTCCATTTGAGTTTACCCACCAATTAAATATTTCAGGTTATGGGTCCACAGTCTCCGACAGCTGTGTTGGCTTTAGCTGATGGGATGGTGCTTGCTGTCAATGTCAATCTGTCTGGATAAACAGTCTCTCATTATCGGCACAAAACAGTAAGGTATTGTGTGCTGGTCACGTTCAGTGGTAAGAACCACTGTGTTCAAACAAATGCACTCTGCTGGTACAGCATATGCAGTGTCAATAGCACAGACATTTCTGCATATGCTACAACATCTGTCACATCCGATCCTCTCCAACAATAGCACACGTTTAATGAACAATCTGCACATGAGTCTCAATGCATTTTTGTCCAGCAAACTCAAAAGTGAAACTTTGCTCCCTGTTTGTAAAAAAAAATACGTTTTGAGAAAAAAACATCTGATAGTGGGTTTTGGTCCTTTTTAGGGCTATAAAAATGAACATTATTTCTATCTACACATCTTTTTAGGTAGTATTTCCAACCAGGAAAAGCAGGTCCCTCCTCAGGGAGTTTGAAGCCCACTACTCAATTTTTCATGTTTAAGAATATGTTGTGTGTACTGAGCAACAGGTGTAGCTGAGAAACTAATTCAAGGAAATGCCACCCTTCGTTTTTCTGAGCAAAGTCTTTAGGAATTTGATAGGAGACACATTTTTACATTCACAATGCATTTCAATAATACAGAGTCAGTGATCTTTCTCAAATTCAGAGGCTGCGTACAAATGATTTCACTCAGTTTCATGTCTGAGCGGCGGTGATTTGAATACTAAAACAGTGACTACTGCATAAGATTTGGACTTCTACCTCTGTGAAGAGTCATCCCCATCGTAGATTCCCTTCTTTGGTGCACTGTAAAAGGATTGACACCTACAGACCTGCTAGAGTCCAGCACTATGTCCATGTATCTCCCAGCTATAAAGCACCTTGAACCATCAGCCACCGCTTCGTATCCTGACACTTATTTTCAGAAGGACTGCACCCGTCTCCGTACTGAGCTTCCCACTGCTGTTAGATGTCCAGTGTCCATTTTAAACAGAAAATCACTTTCACTCACACATTAACTGCCTGTTACATGGGCCTTAAAAACATTACCCACACCACTAGCTTTCAAATAATTACATTTTGATGGGACGATTTGAAACCCTCCCTTATCCCTATAAAGTTTCTTTATTGTTCCAATCTTACATTGATATTAGATACTAAAAGCCAAACAGCTGGATCTGATATTACTGAGATCATCTGGGTTTCATTACATGTATTCTGACATTTCACTCTAGAAATTATTTAGGGAGAAAATTTTAAAATTTGCGCAAACACAAATATTTTATAATCATTTTAGGTGTATCCTGCCTTTTAAACAGTGAATGAACAATAGGGGGAACCTTAATCAAATGGAATCCTGAGTATGGATCATTCACCTTATGTGAACGATCAACTGACTGATTCTTAGATATTCCAGTAAGTTAAAAAAAAAAAAAAACAAGTGTGTGGTGTGATACAGACATGAAATAACTCCTCTATTTCATTCTTGAAATAAATGGACAATGCCTTTAAAGTACCAGCTCCATTCTATTTATTCGAGTGACATATAATACAACCTGCAGCGCTGCCATCTCATGTCCAGTTTAGTGTAACCAAACCACTTTATGTAAATGACTGGAATTTATATTAATATGTAATCCACTGCCTTTTGTATGAAAAAGTCACTTCAAGGTCCAGAGAGTTACCAGTGGCTTGTATACTTTTTTCTGTAACTTCTCTCTTTAATGAGGTAAAGCAGAGAGTTCATAAGAGCCAGAATCAATGTAATTAAACTCAATACAGTAATTACTCTAATTTTCCAGAGTTGTTTTACCTGCAGGATATTTGCAATTTCAAGTGTCTTAAATACTGTTTTAAAAACCTGGTCCTTTTTGAGTTGTATATTACATAATGTTGTGCTTAGTGGTGTGCCAATATAACCCGTTTACAAACTTCATTTACCTTCCTTCAGACAATGCAGTTCTGAGTGTTCCACATCTTCACTTTTTTTTTTTTTGTTCAAAAAAAGTATGAAGATGTGTAATCGGAAAAGCTTTATTCTCAATCATCGGACTTCACAAAGATTCAGAGGCAGATGTTGAGTGTGAAGCAAACAAATACCATTTCTAAGAAGCCACATGGGTGTTGATTTCTTGGAGTCTAACAACACATTTCTTCAATGTCTGAACACAGTTTGCTTTGCGTCAGCTAAGCTACCATTTTCAGAAAAAGTTCATAACCTCTGCCTCAATGCAAAATCTGCAAAATAGCCCTAATTACCAAAACAAAGGTTAACATACATCCAATCATCCGTTACGCTCCAAACACTGTCATTAAGCACTTTCCCACTGTAGGACCCTTTTTTTAGTTCTAAGAACCTTTTTCACACATTCCCACAGCATAGGAACTACAAACCACGACCATAGTTTGTTGAATTTTTTTGGTTCCTACTTCGAGGCAGGGGTCTTTTCATAGTTCTCCAGGTTCTTTTCATGGTTTTCGTGGCTCTGCCACATATGGCATCACATGGCATCCTGTGATGGCATCACATGGCATCCTGTGATGGCATCACATGGCATCCTGTGATGGCATATGGCATCCTGTAACACCCATATATGGGTGTTACAGGATTATTACCATTACATCAACAAATCTCAATTCAATAATCTATTAACAAAAGCACCACAAAAAACATGTGATTAATTATTAACAAAAAAACCTACAAAAGGAAAATCAAAATTCAATAACTATAACGCAAAATTCCACTAAGTGGCAAAAAACGCAATGCTTGAAAATTACAACTTAAATTTAGATTCAAAGATTCTATATAAGAAAAAACTAACTCAACTATTTAACCAACTAGGCGGACTACTTACAATATACTCTTACAGGGGAAGAACAGGACAGGGCTGGGTGGTCAGACATGAAAGATGAGACATTCAACGATATGACAATGGATAACACACAGATTTTATACACAGGGAATTCACCAGGTGAAACGCATCAGGGATGATCTGACACGAGACACAAGTGGGGTGGTATCTGGGAGTGAAGCTATCTGAAACAAGAGGAGATAGACCCTGGACCAAACAGGAACTACCAAAATAAAACAGGAACTAATCCACACATGCTCCACTAAACACTTACGACATGACACATTTCAAGTGGTCTTTTCGTCTTTCCCATTGGCGCCTCATGTGTAGCGTTACTACCCTCTCGTATCAGTTTCTGTGTGAACTTGTGAGGAGGGAACACACGTCTGATCCATGAACAAACAGAAGGCAGTAGAACGAAGACACCTTCAGTCTATTATTCATCAGTGATTATGGAACGTATGACATTAAATCCCTTTTCATTCTGCTGTTGACATGGACAGCGCAGACACCTCACTATACATTTTACAGAGATTGGCACTCTGTGGCATTTATATTATATATTATTCTGAGGGGTCCTTCATATGTGGACTTACATTTAGAACATAAAAAAAGATCATTTTCCATCCCCGCGTGTGTGTGTGGGGAGGTGTGTAAATTGTATTGTCTGGGTGAAGATACAGAATAAGATTGCATCACACCGCTGCATACTATGGTTCCTGCTGTGTGTGGGAATGCGCAGCATAAAAGTTCCCCTGGGATGAGTAGTTCGTAGAACTAAATTTGAGGTGGAGAGTTCTTAGAATTACTCTCCCATGCAGAGAAAAAGAACAAACAACTGAAAATAACAATAGAATAGTAAGCGACCTAATAAGTTCATCCCTGAGCCCAAATAAATGTTTTAAGAACTCTCATTTCACCTTTGAGTCCAAATAACTACTGAGGCCAAATTTTAAGATATAATACCTTATCTATCTCACTTTAAACCTCACTTGGGCAAGTGACTATTTTTGGTAAGTTCTGCATACATTGCAGGACAGTGACAGTAACAGTTCTAGTGAGGACAGTGAGTCACCAATCTGAGGTCCAATGTGGTCTACAGAGTCTGTAAGGCCCAATGCAGTCTACATGGTTTATTTCTTGTTTTTTTGTTATTGTTTGTTTGTTTTTATAAAGTACAGGTAAGGGGCCAAATACAGTTCCTTCATTGACATTAATTTTCCATTTGACAATATGGATTTCCATATAACAGTATGAAATTTTTCACAAACGAAATAAAGTCTTATTATGTCCTTAAACAGGCATACACATTTGACATTAGTAGATTTTTTTTTTGTTTTTTTTTTTTGTCTGCAGTGGTTTGGGTCTTTTTGGGTTAAAGTCAAGGCTGATGTGATATGAATGATACCAGTCCCACAGATGTAGATAAAATTGACATATTTTCTCAGGCGTACCCTGAACACCACAGCCCACAGACGGTTCTTCTAGTTGCAGAATCATTAGCAGCATTATCTGTTCTCTTTTGGTAACAGATTGTGACATGGTAGTGATTAATATGAACCAAATGTCAGCTGGTGATTTGCATCATGAGGATGATGACCCCTACTCTGTGCAAATATTAACATTAACTTGTCAGTGTCAGTGGAGAATGAAAAATGCATATAGTCGGGTGTGAGGAGGGTCTCACTGAGATGACGGATTGGTATCGATTAAGAATTTCTAGCGTTTGTAGAAGCAATTAACCTAACAGTATGGATCACTGTGTGACATTTGGGATGATGTGTATTTTGCATGCGTTAGTAAAAAATGTTTTGTTTCAATGGTATATAGATGCTGATTTCCTGTTATCAAAACACGGAAGAGAGTCCTTGAAAATAATTTCAAGTCATTGCTGCAGCAATGAGAGTTTATACAGCCAACAGTGTTGACAGAGCAAAATCTATCCATCATCTTCTAAGACAGGAGTTAAATAGGATGTTCATGCGTCATATGTTATGTGCATCCAAATGCACATCAAATTTGGCCATCACCTCCACTCCAGAAAGTTGTTGGTCAGTAACTTACCCATGACAGTTAGTCAAAACATAAGGTTATCGCCTCGGCTGACCTACCATCCAAGCTAGGTCACCAAACCGGTTCTACCAGGTCTATAGCATGTAGTTTTGCAAAGTTATCTCTATTGTTTAAGAATTCGCTGTTCTGTCCTTGGCAGCATCTTTATCAACACAGAGCACATAAGAACACATAAGGCACACAACGAAATACAACATATACTAAAACTTTTGCATTACAAAGTGTAGAGGCAAAAGGCACTGCTGAAAACATCAGATTATTTTTATTTTAATACACATTTGTCTATTTATTCCTCTTTATATACATTAATAATAATCATTGTGATTTATCTATCAACAGTGTCTGTCATTGTCACAAGCATTTCATGTGGCCAAAATGTTTTATTCCAATGTTTGAGGAAATATTGTTCAAAAGTAAATTATACATTCACGTAAGCAAGGACTTAGATATAAACAACCGCACAAACAGTACAAAAAACAAATTATACAACAACCATATGTAGTGTTTCGGTTGACCAAATTGTGTTTACATCAATTTATCCACAACATGTTCAAATAGAACATGACTAATTATTTTACGTCATAAAAGGTTCAAGTCAGTGTTTTCATTTTTTTTATATTTTATTTTTTTCATTTTTCATTAGATAACATTACATTACATCACAACACAGTCACATTTGTTCACCACAAGGCCATGTCCCCCACCCACATTAACAAGGCCAGAGGCGACAACCAAAACAAAACCCAAACAAAACCATCGCAAAACAAAACCAAACAGCACGAGATCACTGTGACAGGATGAAACAAGTAAAGACAAAACACGATGGGATGAGACAAAAACAAGGCAAGACGAGACAAAAGGAAGACAGACAAGACAGACAAGACAATACCAGACGTTAATGCAAACTACACAGTAGGCAGTATGCAGTATAGACAACAAATGCCTTTCTCCTGCCAGGATTTAAAGTTACCACACTGGAGGATCTTGGGTAGTAAGTCATTTCACCATAGTGGGGTTTTAGGAGAATGAAACCCTTCTACCCCAAGCAGATCCCGAAGTTTGTACCAGATTTGGATTGAGTGGATGATTAGTGAGTTGTCAGTTACTGTTTAAATAGTTTTCTGATACCATTTGTACAATGTATTCATGGGTATCTCGTCTTTCATTTCTATCCTTTCAATGTCGACCCATGAGGGATGGGGGCCTGCATCAAACATCTGGGCTAGAAATCTGGCTTGTGCAGCATAGTAGTAAGGTTAGTCTATCCAAGCTAACTCTTGGTGTCTTACCATGCCATATAAATTGTCTAACTACTTTCTTACGTGAGGAGAAGAATGTTGTAGGGACTTGGATGGGGAGTGACTGAAACATATATAAGAGTCTAGGTAGGATACTCATCTTTATGACATTAATTCTGCCTAATAGGATAAGAGGCATGTCCATCCAAAAGAGGCATAGACCAACTAAATTAAGCTTATAAAGATTTTTCAGGTTACTGTCCACCCAAAATGCCTAGATACGTAAAACCAGAAGGAGAACATTTAAAGGGAAACTTGTGTTTCACCCTGTTCAAGTCAAACAAATCAGTGTTTTCAAAATGTAATTAGTACTGACATGGGACATTTTGCAGTCTGTTAAAATCACTTTTTCCTTAGAACTATGTTGTCAAAGATTATAGTAACAAACTCAGAAGCCAAATGAGAGCCTGGATAAAGCAAAAAACACGTGCTGTACTTTTCAAAGGGTCCAAATATCGGTTCAGTTTGACTAGAATCTTTTATCAGTGCTGCCTCATTCTGAAGGGAAAAGGTTCAATAATCAAGTTTGTATAGGGCAACTCTGAAGCAGAGAAAAATCAAAGAACGGCAAAAAGAGAAGTGGAGAGGAAGAGGGCAAGCAATGAGCTGCTCTATATATATACATATTTTAAAAAACTACGACTTCACCTAGACATTCTAATTTCCTCTACTGGTATTACAGCGCAAAGATTTTAATCAGTGTGTGGTGTATGTGGGTATCGGCGGTTTTATTTTGTAGTTTCTGGGGACATCTGCTTCCGGGAGATTGTGGGGTCTGACAGCTTGACTGGGTTGGAGTGTGTGTGAGTCTATCATTGCAGGCACCGCAGATAATGATCTACACCTGTTGCCCATCAGCTAATTTGAGACAATTTCATAAGGAGGTGCGGTGACTGTCTTCGGTGCCATAGAGCTGAACTTCGTACCAGCGGTACCTCGCATGACTCTTCCGTACTGGTGTAATTGGACAGTATAGGTGGTCGGTGTTTACCTTCAGTGGACTAATGCTCATTGTCTTTTTCCATTTGTTCCAGTTCCAGAGTATTGGCCAGGGCAGAAGGTATGGCTATCGACATGGGACTTACCTCTGGAGGTGGAGTCTCAGAAGCTAGCACCTCGCTTCGTGAGTGTGTTCATCATTGAGAAAATAAAGCTGCCAAACTCTATGAAGATCCATCCGATGTTCCATGTCTCTCTGCTCAGGGCAGTCTCCACCTCCGAGTTGAGCCCGCCCGCAGTGGACCCCCCCACCGCCCATATAATAGACAGTCACCCTGCATATACTGTCTGTAAGATACTGGACGTCTGCCCATGGGGTCGGGGGTTCCCATGGGCGGACAGTGTTTAGCTGGCTTAGCAGGCTGGGCTAGCAGAAGGGGTATTAGGCAGGCTCGGGAAGCAGGCTCAGGTAACAGGCTGGGGTAGCAGGCTCAGGGATCAGGCTGGGTGGCAAGATCAGGGATCGTTAGATGACACACATTAGCAGAATTAAAAAACAGAATAAAGAACACAAACACAGAGCTACTCAGACTTTCTGCCGCTCAGACCAGCGCAGGGGGGGAAAAAAAGATCATCAAATCCCTGCTTTTCTCTGGAAAGCTTTTAATATTCAAGTCGATCATCTGACTGTCCATCCGTCATTGTAGGTGAATTCATAACATCCGTCCATCCATCTGTCTATCTATGTACTTACTGTATATTTCTGTAACAGATACAGATTAATAAGCTCTAAAGCATGGTTAAGCAACATAGAACATTTATTAACGAAATACATGAAACGTGAACCAACAGAATCTCTGAAACACAAGGAACAGCCAGAGTCCAGATCAGAGTTTGTGTGGTGCAGATAATGTCTGGGTTATTGCAGAAGAGAAACCAAGAAAACCAACTGAAGCAGAACAGGAACAGAAGTGGACCAGGACTGAAATAGAACTGATGAGCCCACACAACACAATCTCCACACCGGCCCTATATAGAGGTCAAAAGGCCGATGCAGAGCAGCATGCAACAGGTGGAACTGTTTGAGTAATCGGGTCTTCCCTTCCTACTATTGACACTATCAATACAATGACATTCCACTGACTTTACAATATTGGGGGTTTTTTTTCAAAGAATTTCACACAGTTGCCATTGAATTTGCACATTAATATTACTCTGTTTTAATTATTCATCTTTTTGTGTAGTTTGCTATAATTTGACTCTATTCAGCATGTATTACAGTATACTGCACAAGTCTCCACTCCCTTGACACATTACTTTCTGGCCATTTTACTCAACAGCAGGGTCTGAAAAACACACAAACAAGAAAAGGGATTGCATTTGTGAAAGAAGGAAAAACTAAAGCCAACCCAAATTGATGATGAAAAAAAGACAGGTCAAGGCCGAGTAGATAAGCAGAGCTGTGCTCGGTCCTCCCCAGTTCCGGGTCTGTGTGGCACCAAAGTGTCCTCTGGGTATCCAGCTGAAAACAAGGGTATTGTTCTGTTCTGTCGAATCTGTGGTTTGTAATCTGGGGCAACAGACCAAAGGGGGATTGGCAGTGACTGCCTGTCTCTGAGATAAAACAAAGCTTGGGAGTGAAGGAGCGCTGTACTTTTAATATCAGTAACAACCAATAGCAGTTTAAAAAATAAAACTAAAAAAATAAGCAGAGCCCTCTCCCACTTCACAGGACGGGGAATCTGTCCATGATGTGTTGTGTGTGCTGTTCTTTTATCGCTTGCTCCCATCTCTTCAAGTTATATCCTGTTCCACAAGGTCTCAACATAAAAAATCAAACTAGATCCAAGATGGCTCACTCCAAACTCAATGTGAAGAATTAACCTGCAGATCAGCCCAGTGTAGGGGGGAATGTGGTGGTTTATTGATTAATATGTAGCCCTCATACATGTATACATATATATTGTGGTGTATATTCACATTGACA
>JAPTHA010001572.1:0-10614 GCA_029814585.1 Gymnapogon annona | reverse complement strand
TAAGAATGGATGGGTGGACCTGAAGTTTCCGAAGCTTACAGAGAAAAAAGAGATGTTGTTGGCACTTTGAAAAGATGCAACATAAATTGGAAGTCTTATGGCGTATCCCTCAGTCAATAGTACAAGAAGTTTGTGCATTAATGCAATAGTTCAAAGGTAAAGTCCAGTATAGTGCTAAGGTTAAAGTCCAGTATAGTGCAATGATTATGTCCAGTAAAGTAAATATGAAATATAGTATATTTACCTATATAGTATCTACACAAGTTGTTGCATATAAGTGAAAGGGATGAATAAAAAAAAATCGGCACTTGTGAAATACAAAAAAGAAATCTGTAACAGGCATCTGTAAAGTGCAGACATAACACAAGTGTCTGTCCTGAGATGGCTTTGATATTGCACAATACTTCTGAGGTTGTATGGAGGGGTTGAGGGTTCACCGTTGCTTGAGAGGGTTATGGAGGGGGGTTGTTGAGTGTTCGTCGTTTTTTCAGTGGGTTGGGGGGTGGAGTTCATATATACATATATATTGATGTCGTGTGCCACTGACCTGACAGTAGCTGGGAAAAAACTGTTGTGAAAGCGGGCCCTGTGAGTGCTGATGCTGACTCGCCTGATGTGTCTGAGGTTGTGTCCTGAGTCCACTCACTGGACCAGAGCGTGGGCTGGGTGGTGTGTGTCCCACAGTATGACTTGTGCCTTTTTCCTGCTGCACTGTACAGACATATAGACTTGCATATAGAATAGAAGATCCTTTATTGTAGACAGACATATTACATACACACACACACACACACACACACACACACATATATATATATATATATATATACACAGTATATATATACACACACACACACACATATATATATATATATATATATATATATATACAGTATATATATATGTGTGTGTGTGTATATGGACATACATGTACACTGATCAAGAAGTTCAATGGCAGTACAGTCTAATCACGCGCAGACAATTTTTTTAATGTCTGCTGTCTCAGACCTTGCCTTTGTGAATATTGTCATGTAGTCTATGAATGTAAGTAATATTGTTTGGGGAAATAAAAAAAAAAGATAATAGCGTCACCGTAATGTAACGCTCCTATTTTACAAGGAATTGTAATTGTAGCCTGATTAAAAATGTTAAGTTGTTCATGACTCATGAACAACTTAACCGCTGAGGAACCGAATATGTTGATTAGATCAGACTGTTTGTTGAGAAGAGTCAGTGCATTACAACACTGAGATCACCACAGCAGACTGTAAATGCCATGAACGTAGTTAAATTCCCTACTGTGTGCACGCCACTGTCAACAGATGACAACATCAGTCCAAACAGTGCAAATACAAGCACAACACTTCATGGTGTTAATAAAATACTTTATTGTGATTTTTACCAAGATAATATTTGTTACATTCTTATACTAAAAGTTGACAACCAACTATCCACAATGACAGGAGCAGAGACAACAGACAAAAATCAAAGTTATCAAACACAAGTACGATAGATTATGGTGTGGTTAGTTTAAAGGTTACAGTGCCTTGTCCATCTGTCTGTCCAATGTACAATGACAAAAAAAAGCACACATGAAGAACATCAAAAAACAAAAAACGGGAACAATGACAAAAAAAGACACACACCCAAAGAATAAAAAAGCAACACAAAATTGGTCAAATGAGACAACAGACAAAATAAAATCAATGTTCAGTAACAGCAGTAAACAAATCATAAAACAGGTACAATGAAAAAACAACAACAAACTCACACACACCCAAAGAATAGAAAAAAAATAAAACAGATACAATGACAAAAAAAGAAAAAAAACAAACACACACACTCGAAGTACACAAAAAACAGGTACAATTAAAAAAAAAAAGAAAAACAACAACAAACTCACATACACCCAAAGAACAGGAAAAAAATAAAACAGGAGCATTGACAAAAAAAACTGGATCAAAGACAACAGGCAAAAAAAAATTCAATGTTCAACAACAGCAGTACGCTATATAATGGCGTAATTAGTTCAGAGCTGACAGTGTCTTAGTTGATCAATCCACACAGTCACCAACATCATAGCAGGGCTGTCACACTCATGTCAGGTCAGGGGTCAAATTCAGCCCAAGGACTCAAGTGGGCGGGGCCAGTACAATAATGGTGTAGTCATATAGAAACAACATCAGCTCTGAACTTTAACAGGCAACAACAGTCAGACCATTGTTCTTATTCTACTTATTTCTCTCAAGACTTTTCAGATTGTTTAGATTTGTTCAGGATATTTTCTGTTTTTTCTGAAACTATATTTTTTTTAGTCTGAATATTGGACAAATAAATGAAAATATCGACTTTTAGAAAGATAAAAATATGGAGTTGTGAGTATTTATACATCATTGTGATCATATTTTTGCTGGTTTGTATGTGGAACCTGAACTAAAAGTTTTATGAATATTTTAAGTGTGATCATGATGATGATGATTTCTTTTGGCCTTTTCCCTTCCGGGGTCGCCACAGCAAATCCAATTTGCATGTTTATGAATATTTTAAGTGTAATTTGTGCATTTCTCACAGGCCAGATTGGAACCTTTGACGCCCGGGCCACATTTGGCCCCTGGGCCGCATGTTTCGCACCCCTGGTTCAGAACTAGTAGATCAACGCAGTCATCAACGCAGTTACCAACCTTATCAAAATGAATCAAATAACAATCAAACACACTCACTGACAAGAACAGCTGGTTCTGAAACACAAACAATGAATCCAACAAACAAAAGATGACACTGGAAATTCAACACAAAACACACGTGACATCAATCACGAGGCACTTGTCAATCGTGGACTCAGATCATAGACGTGTATCAAACACGGCCTCCTCCGGCCCCTCCAACCAGGCCACGGAGCACTATTCCGTCCACGTCGGTCTTCCTGTAAGTACCGGTGAGTACCTGCAGTGACAGGGGGAGAGACTGTGATGAGCTTTGACATAAACTCAGTCAAGGTTAATGAGTTCAATCACAGATGAACCCTGATCAACATGATCAGTGTTTTCACATTGGTTTACATTCAAACTGCCTCATATCTGATGAATTGAACAGTTGCATCATCACCTCAGGGAGCTCAGTTGGCAGGTCCCAGCTGTACCACTTCCTCTTCCTCTCGACCACCACCACGAGTCCAGCCATGACAACAGCACATGCAAGCACGATCCCAACGTTGCATCCAGTGTCACATGTTCTGCATTTGATGTCTAGAGCGTCATAGGACGAACAAAAAAAGAATTATAATCAACATATAATAACCATCGAAACATGATTGGTAAGAAACATACCGTCAGGTGTCAGGAGGTGGATGACAGTCGGAGGAGGTGTTGTAATGTCATCAGGGTTGATGAAGTCAGGATCAAGGTTAGTGAGCTCATGGTCAAGATTGGTGAGGTCGTCGTCGGTCGTGGAGATTGGTTTGGTGACAGATGGGATGTCAGATGGAACGTTTCCGGGGGGGCCTTCCACATCTGGGGTGTCTAGGATTAATTATTATACTAATAATTATTCTGTGGGTTTAACAGTATTTTATCATCACACACATCTAACCTTTAAACCTTCCTGTAGATAAAATGAATCCACGTATGTGGTTTTACAGCTTTTAGTTTGACTAGTAAAATATTTTATTATTATTATTTAAATATATCCAATAATTTATATGTATAATTAAATAAGAAAGAGCAGAGCAAGACATATTATTTCAGGTATTTTTTTGTGATTGCTTTGATGTGACTCCCAAGTCATTAATGACTTAATTTGAATTAATTACATTTGCTGTAATTGATTCTTTCATTAAATGCAATTCAAAGCTTGAATGTTGAATGTCGACCTTTGGACCAATGTGAGTGTGAAAGCAGATGTTCTCCAACATGAACTTTATTCAAAGGAGACATCGTTCACAGATGAGTTCACAATCCTGTGAAGATGCTGGTGATGTCATAAATGTGCAGAAATACATAAATACACACATTAATACATACATACACACACATACAGACACGTGCAAATGCTGAGGATCAGGAGCAGAAATCACAATATTACATGGTGATTTTGCATATGTATTAATATATGCAAAATAATAGGACATCATTTTGATCAGATATTCATATTTTTCATTGTTTGGTGACTCGGAACTTTTATTATTCAGGATGACAGCTGATGCAGGCGCCTGCAAAAAGGTGACAACACACACAGAGGTTCGCTGCCGGTGGATAATGTAAGATATCAGTAGTTAATGCAGCTGTGAGTGTGTCACACACATGTTCTTACCCTGCACATGCAGCATAGTGCATCCATTAAGTAGTAGTAGTTTGTCGCCATCTGATACAACGAACACATAATAGAATCCACTGTCACGCAGAGAGACGTTCTTGAGTTCCAGAGATCCAGTCAGTGTGTCAAAGGTGACTCTGTCTTTATATTCTGGAGCAACAGAGATGCCGGCGGAAGTAGCAGTAAGGATGCGAACTTTGGGAGACACCCATTCGATTACTTCAGTTGCCATTGGGTCCAGAGCTATGGTGAACATCACATTTTCTCCGACAGATGCGTTCACATCCATTGGAAGCAGACCAGTTCCTTTGGTGAAACCTGGAGGGAAACATTACAGTGATCACAGTTATTGAACAACACATGGACCAGTATCTCACACCATTCAGTGTCATCGTATTATATTTTATTTTATTATTATTTTATTTTTATTTAAATTATTATTATATATTATTTCCTTTTATTTTTTTTAATTTACAGTCGCACATAACTTTTTTTATTGGAACACTACAATATACAGTACAATATACAAACTTTCATAGAGGACATTTCAGTAAAAACGAGTGAAATTAAAAGTGGAGCATGTAGGATAACAAAAACAGACGAACAAAGGCATTCAACAAAAGGGAGCTGTAAAACCAGTATAATATATCACAACAACAAAACAATGGAACAAGAATAATATGTCAAAACAACAAATGTTGCTTGATTTCCTTAAGTAAGTTTTTAGTCGATTTAGGAGACTTATACGTTTGAAGGGTTGAAAAAAACATTTGGAAATCATTTACAAACCAATTAAAGGAAGGCTTCGGATTTTCCCATTTACTACAATGAATATGATAAGAAATAAGATCAGAAACAGTAGAATTCAAATTATCCATAAAATAAAAAATATCAACAGAACCAAGCAATGGCAGATCATCAAAGAAGTGTTGAACTGCTATGGAGGCAAAAAAAACAAACCCTCTTCTTCTTCTAACAAGTTTTTAATATATTTTTACCTCCGTGGCAGTTCTGCATTTCTGTAATTATTATTATTTTTATTCTATTATTTTATTTTATATTTCTTTATATTCAACAACATATTCAACAGTGTCGCTCGGTTGAGCCAATCATACTTTTGGTGTCCACTGTGCACCTGAGCAGAGAGAGACAGTGATAACAGTGTGAATCTATTGGCTACTGATAATTCGAACAGAAAAGCCAGAAAACTAATTTCTTGTATCTCAAGATCTCTCTTGTTTTAAATGTCTCATGTCTTGACTTTTACTGCGTGTTTTGTTTATTTCATTTTTGTTGTTTATTTGTTTTTGGAATCATTTTGCTGATATATTTTCATTCAATTTTTTTAGATGTCTTGATCTTCTGGAGTGTTTTGTTTGAATTATTGTCATATTTCTATGGTTCCTCACTCCACCATAACTCCTATTGAATTTTCTTTATACATCTGTTACATTTTCCATTAACATTAACAGTTTCCTGTTCTTGTTTTGTAAGGTTGGTTGTCTAGCTACAAAAGAAGGAAGGTTGATGCTGAAACCTGTTGTTTTAAAGATGAGAATGGCATGGACTCCACTCCGAGCAAGATTTCAATGATTGACAGGTCAGTCACAAGCCCTTTTCTCTCATTAAGAAAAGTTAGAATAAAGGAGAAAAGGTAACAACTCTGCATTATTTTCTAAAATGATACAAAAAGGTCAATAAAAAGTGCCTCTACTTTTCATTTAATGTTCTCTGAAGACGTCGACTTTTTTACTTGAAGTGTGTGTCCGTCTTGAGTTCTTAAAGCTGAGACCTCTTTAATTTAAGAATAAAAATTGTTAGCAGGCTGCGTTTGCACTTCTATTTTTTTTATTTTATTTCCGAAGTTCTAGTTCTCTTTATTCTTTATTCTTTTCTTTATTCTATTCTTAAAGAAAGGTTTATATTTATTTGCCTGGGACTACTTTTATTTATGGTAAAGGTTAATGTTAAACATTTCCTACAATGAAAATTTGACAAATACTGTTGAAACGGTAAGAAAATGTGGACAAAACTGAAGCCTATATGACACAGGCTGATTACTAACAACTGGACCTCAGTGACTTTTAAATGAATATCCCTGATCTATTGTGTACTTTTATACAGTGGTTTTTGATCGACTGCGCAACTGGCATCAAACATCCAATAATGCATTTGACCGTGCAGAGGTTTCAGCAAAGTGATGAAAACTCAAGGACACACACTGTCACATCAAGCCAAACAGTGAAACTCAGCTTTCTTACCAGTCAACACCGCAATGAACACACAGAGTGAATTCAGTGAAGTCATGAGGCCGTCTCGTTTGAAGAATGAATTGTATCGAAGTAGAGACAGTGTCGAGGTGTGCACTCTCACAGAGACAATAATTCTGATACTCCGTACTTTGTGCAGACTCAGACTTTTATAGGGCTGATCGGAGGGACGGCCTCATGAGCACTCATCTGCATCCAAACACGTCCAGGTTTATTCTATTTGCACCGGAAATGGCACTTTGTCAAAATGTAATGACTTTTCTATGTATTATACAAACAAACACAAATGGACCTGTGTTTAGAATGTAGAGCAGTGGTCCTCACTGGTCGGCTTCAGGACCCTCCATCACCCCTGAAGGACCAGCCCTGATCCAAATAAACAAAAAAACCTCAACTTGATTTAACATAACATTCAGTAACATTTTATACAGTAACTTATTCTGGCAATAAAAATTACATTAAAAATAAAATAAAAAGTGCAAATATGACGATGAACATTGCACTGTGGAATACATGTAGTCCCTTCAGTTTTTATCCACAAAGTCAAATGAAAAAAAGTGAAATTCAAAATGATTCAAAAAGTAACTTTTCTTCTCTTCTCTTATCAGTTTGTAAATACTGAAAAATGTTGTATGGAATAAATTCTGTTTCTTCAGTTTTTATCCACAAACTCAAAATGAACATTCTGTATATTTAAAACATTAAACCCTCTTCAAAATGAAACTACAGATTTTTATTATTTTTCAAAAAAAATTTTTATTGCTCCGGCAAAGGCCTATGGCCCACTTGAGGCCAGCTTGGCCTTCAGCCTCCTCCTCTCCAACTCCTCCACAGGTTCCAGAGGGCATCCCAGGACAGAGCTGGCCTTCTTCATCAGTTTGTCCAGCCTCTTCATGTCAGCTGCTGTGATGCTGCTCCCTCAGCAGACCACGCCATCGAATATTACAGGTGCCACAACACAGTTATAGAAGGTCCTCGGGGGCGCTCCCTGCACCCCAGAGGACCTCAGCTGCCTGAGCAGATACAGTCTGCTCTGCCCTTTTTTGTAGAGGGCGTTGGTGTTATCAGTCCAGTTTGTGGTTGAGGTGAACACCCAGGTACTTATAAGACCTCACCAATGCATTATTTTATGTATGTGTGTATGTGGGATGTTTAATGTGTAATAAGTGTAAAAGTACACACTAGATGTTGACACAAACACTTAATGACATTGAGTGGTGTGAGATAATGGTCCATAAATGTTGTTCCTTAACTCTGATCACTGTAACTTTCCCTCCAGGTTTCACTGAAGGAGGTCAAGTGTTACCTGTACATGTGAACGCACCTGTCAGAGGAAATGTGATGTTCACGACAACTCTGAACCCAACAGCAACTGAATTAATCGGATGGATGTCCAATCATGGTCCAATACTCTCTTCCACTAACACCAGTGTCTATATTTGGCCACAGTATAAAGACAGAGTCACCATAGACACTTCTACTGGATCTATGCAACTCAGGAATGTGTCTCTGGGTGACAGTGGAGTCTACTTTGTTCACATTAAACTACAATCAGGAAAACAGGACTATACTGGAAACGCTCGACCGTCAGTGCAGAGTAAGATTGTGTGACACGCTGCATGTGCTCCAGTGGTGAACAGAGGACAGTATCCACTGCTTCACTGTCAGAAAGACTAGTGTCTGTCCAAATGTGCATGTTGACTGTTTCAAAGAATGTGTATTCAAGTGGTTGTGTCATGGCCAGCCTTTGCTGGGGCTGGGCCACACCCTCTCCCTCAAGGGACTGAAACTAATCGCCAACACCTGCGCCACGCTGCTCAGCTGAGGCTGATTGCCCAGCTTTTATAAAGGCTCATTGCCAGCCAGCAGCGTGGCCTCATAGCAAGCAAAACAATCTACTCTTGCAATAACCTGGACACTCTTTTCATCCACATGGACTCTGATCTGTACTCTGGTCTCCTGTCGTGGTCTTTTGTGTTTCGTGATGTGGACTGTGGTGTTGTGCTCCAAGGTTTGGTGTTTCATGTGTTGTGTTGGTATTTCATGTGTAGTGTGTTTGGTTCCTAGTCTGTGTGAAGTGGTGTGATTAATATATGTTATTAGTTGTGGTTAAGTTGTGTGTGTGTTAGTGTGTTCTGTTAATAAATGTTCTATGTTCCCCTCCAACCTCATGCATTTGAGCTTCTCTCTTTCCCCAACCGTGACAGGTTGGAACACACACTAGTAGGATAATAACATGGAATAACTGATTGGTTGATATACCTTTAACTCATTGCCTGCCAGACATTAGTCCACGTTACCTGTCTACCTGTCTCAAATGACATCTATAGACATCATTGGCAGGCAATGATTAATAGTCCCACGAGGGGAAATTCTAGACATGGCAGCATAACACAAAGAGTAGACAAAAAAGAGCAGAACAGATACACAACTAATTGAGTTCTTGTACAACATAGACAGTATACATGAGGACGTCGTGATGTGTTGGACTGGACTATTACAAGGGATTTTACTGCACTTTTATGACTGTTAAAAACACTTTGTATTTTTTTTATGTCCGGACCAAACCTATCCCCTCACCCACATAGAAACCTACATCTACAATTAAAAAAAAATGGACTTTGAGTTTGAGGAAGTCCCTCCCCACTGGTACGCAATCTGTGTCTTATCCTGGATCCCAACCCTCTCCTTTGAGCCCTATGTCAAACTCCGTCATTAAGTCCTCCTACTTCCACCTCCTCCACATCGTCAAAATCAGACACTGCCCCTCTGCCCCTGCTGCTGACTACCTCATCCACGCCTTCATCTCCTCCCGCCTCGACTATTGCAACTCCCTCCTCACTGGCATCACCTTCCCATTCCCTCTGTAGACTCCAACTGGTCCAGAACTCTGCTGCCTGCCTCCTTACCCACAACCGATTCCGTAACCACATCACTCCCATTCTTCAATCTCCCCACTGGCTCTATATTAAACAGCGCATCGACTTCAAAACACTTCTCACCTTCAAAGCCCTCCACCACCTGGCCCCGCTTACCTGTCTGACCTCCTCATCCCCCACCGTCCCACCCGTGCCTTCTCCAATCCTCCCCCACTTTCACCCTGACAGCACCAACAGCTAGACTTAAAAGCTTTGGTGACAGGGCCTTCTCCAGAAGAGCACCCAGACTTTGGAACTCTCCCCCCCAACTCATTCGTGACTCACCCACACTTCCCATATTCAAATCCCGTCTCAAAACATACCTCTTCTCCCCATCATATGACCTCCCCTACCCTTAATAATAATCATATGTCCTTTCTGTTTCTTGTTTTGTTTCTGTTCATACCTATCCCGGATAACAGAACATGACAAGTTACGATGTAAAAGTGGAGTATTGATGCACCATCGTGTCCTTGACTCCCTCATTCCACTAACACAGCATCGATCTGATGTTTGTTTTCTGTGTCCAGACGGCCCTGACGACACGTCTCTGAAGGTGTCTCCATCCCAAACATCCCATCCTGAGGGTTTGGACATCACTCTGTCCTGCACCCCTGTATCAGAACCAGAAGCTAAGTTGAGCTGGTTTTTCAATGGCGTCCTGCAGTCTGCTACTAGAGTTGACACTGAGGAACATTCAGATGCATCACAGTGGAAGTTACAGCTGTCAGGCCTTCAACGACAAAACCAGAACAATGAACGTATCTCACCCTCTGCTCATCTCCATCCTGAGTAAGTCTGTACTGATTTAGCTGTAAAACCTTTCAAGTCCATACATGATGTAAAGGTGGTGTCTTTCTGGGGGTCTGTATTATACTTGTGGGCTTCTAGGATTAGCGCTTGTCCGTTTTTGAAGGTTTTTTTTTTAAATCCGATCAGTGAAATCTTTGAGGTTTGATAAAAGACTGGTATTATGTGTAGATTGATGCGACACGGAGACACGGATGCCTTGAATAGGGTTGACTCCGGTTTTAATCGGGTGTTATTACACATACAGCAGAGTACGATCATGGAACATAACAAGATGACTTTTTAGTACTACGCATGCGTGCTGA
>JAPTHA010001542.1:0-10619 GCA_029814585.1 Gymnapogon annona | reverse complement strand
CAGTATCTCTCTGTGTGTGTCTTGTCTTATATGTGCTGCTGTAACCTGAAGTATGGGAGTTTTAAACACAGTAGTACGAGTCTTTTTTTTTGTTGTTTTTTTAGGTTTTATACACATTACAGCTCCTCAACCCATCAGAGTCAGCATTGTTAAAAAAAAATATATATATATATATATATAATGTTGACTAAACCGTTGCTTCTGCACTCACCTTCATGACAACAGGCTGCTCAAAGTTGTACATGGAATTCGATTTTCTCTGCACAAATTTCTTAAATTCTGGAAAACAATAACAGAAACAAATCAAGACATCCACAGTAGAAACCTCCCCCTTTTATTTGGACTGTGGCTGGTGTTTAACGGTTCCGTCTCCCGTGCAGACACTCTTGTACTGTTTGACATCAGGTCTATGCTGTTTATTTCCCTCGTCGCCTGCTATTGTTATTTTATCTCATTGTCATCTGGTGTTTTTTTTGGGGGGGTGGGGAGGGGTTTGTCATTTGGAGTTGAAACAGTTGCATATTTTTTTGTCATGAGCAGTGAATTTTCCATTTTTCATTATGTGCTCAACAGCTCTCTGGTGCCGAGGGGTAATATTCTGCTCCGTCTTTATGTCTGTTCCTGTTTACGACTCCGCAGGTTGGGTTTTTCCTACAGTTTCCTCCAACGTCTTCTCTGACAAAACTACTAGGTTGGATTAACATTGTTCTGGAGCTTCTTTTGGGACAATGTCTACATTATTGTCATGTCATATGGTGTAACACGTACTTCAGAAACTACAGTCTTTACAGAAGAAAGTTCTAGGTGTTATAACATGGGCAGATTTTAATGCTCCCTCTGATCCTCGTTTTTTTATAGGTTCAAGATCATGAAACTCACTGAGTGCTATAGTTTTTACAACGCCTGTATTATGTATAGTGTAGTTTAGAAACTTAATCCAAGACTCTGTCATTTCATTCCAGTGAGCTCTTCCACTCGTGAACATCACACAAGAAGGAAATGGCGCCTACAAGGGAAAAGGCGTAAACTAAAATGCACCCGTTATAGTGTAGCATCTGGAGATCTGGAATGAACTGGACAGGAAAATGAAAGAATCAAAAAGTCTTGACATTTTTAAAAAGAAATTAAAAAACAGAACTACTAAAGAAATATGCTTAATACAAAACCCCTTATGGTGAGATTTAGAAATAGATTTAGGAGGGAAAGTGATCTATCGTATGTTAATTCACTTTAATGTGCCGTTTATGGACTGTTATTGTCTATATTTGATATTGATCTGAAGTGGAATTATGTTACATGACAATGATGTCTTGTAAGTACAAAGGGGTGGACACGATAAGTTCTTGAACTTTTTCTGCTCCTTTTCAGCTTTAGCATTTTAACTCTTCTGTAATATGTTTTAAGATGTTTATATGCTCAGTAAAGATTGATTGATTGATTAAAGTCTGTTCAAAGGACAGACACGTTTGAGTATTTTCCGGACTACAAGTCGCAAACACACAAAACACTGAATATTGTAGAAAAAAATCAAATTAAAATTTTTTGGTGAAAGAATAGATTGAAAATGTAAATATTTCGATTGTAAATGTAAATATTTCGTGTAATTTGACCTTTTTTTACACTATAATGTGAAAAACCGTTGGAGTTGTCATTACTTACTATAATAAACTTTTTTGCATAGTTTTCAGTGAGACATATGTTTTCTTCCTTCTTTATTCTTTATTATATTATGCATTATATGTATTAAGACGGACAGATTGAAAATGTAAATATTTTGACTGTAAATGTAAATATCCCGTATAATTTTACTCTCTACACTAAAACATGGGAAAAACCATTGCAGTTGTGGTTACTTATTGATTATCAAGATATGTCACTGCGACTTGTATGTTTTTTTTTTCCTTCTTTATTATGTGTTATAGTTATATATTACATTATGACTTCTAGTCCAGAAAATACAGCAATTAGATTTTTGACAAATCTTTGAAGTATTAATACTGTATATACCTTTACTTATAATGCTCCATGTTTTGATGTTTTATAACATGTAAATATATATGTTTATATATGTGGTATATATATATATATAGAGAGAGAGAGCACTGATAGGAAGTCATACGTGGACTTTCACTTGGTTCTGTGACCTTTGACCTCCAAGAATCCAACTCAAGGTCTTCCGTGTTTAGATTTCAATAAATCATCTTTCTGGAAAAGTACTGGTTGGATTAGTTTTTTTTTTTACATTGTATATGTAGCTTCTTTGGGACAATTTCTACAAATTTTGTTCGCAGTTCTCAGATATTTGGATTTTTAAAGTTTTATCCATTTTTGAAATATTAAAAAAAATTGCTTTTATTTATAATGGTCCATTTTTCGATGGCTGATGACGTGGCAATTGTTAGAGATATGAATATAGTTCCAACTGATGGGTGCTAAAAGTCATATATGCACTTTGACTGGAGTAGTTGAGTTCTCCTCCAGTGATAACACCGCCCTCTTCTATTAATAGACTGATCTGACACATCAACACCACAGGACTAGAACATGGAGACAGAACCGGGTAAATCCAACCTGTTCCAGATTCAGATTAGTTCTATATGTTTTCTCCTGGGACCAGGATGTTTTGGCACAGACCGTTGTGGACCATTTGGAGGTTGAAAGGCTCTCCTTCGTACACATCGTTGAGGTGTTTCATGGCGATGATGAGGCACAGTTCCAGGATGGAGAGACCTAGAAATACACACACATGTAGCCGTTTGACAGTCGGTATATACAGTATATATACAATATATACAGTATGTGTATATTCCATTGGACAGACGTTGTTGTTGTTGTTTATACCGTGGAGCATGTCGGCCGTGCCGTCAGCAAAATATAAGCGGCCGGCCTCCAACACGTCGACCGCTTTGATGACGGGTTTAGCAACGGTGACGCCACTCAGACACAACATCTACAAGAATAAATACAACAGGATTATTCACCTCTGGGATCTAATCGATATGACATTAGAAGAAAATACATACAGTATGTTCTTACTAGGAACATGTGCAGTGAGCGGAAGTCTCTGCTGGAGTTGAAGTGTCTCAGGAAAACGTCCTCCACTGATTTGTGTTCACACAAGGCCTGAAAATGAAGAAAAAAAATCAAACTTTCAACACCATGGTGTTTGATAGCACAACTAAAATTCTCCTTAGACGTGTAGAGGTGTAAAATGTTAAATATCAGTGGATTTTCTCCTGTTAATCTTTGGCCTATGTGGAAAATGTAACAAGAATTTTTTATTTGTTTTCATAGACAGAACTTTATTAATCCCTTGGGAAGGTTCCTCTGGGAAATTGGTGTTCCAGCAGCAGTGCAGCAACTGTATAATACACAATAACCAGAGTGAAACAAAATAAAAAAACACAGAATAAAACAGTATGTGTATATATAAATATATATACAATATCCCCACAATATAAAATATATATTATAGCACACCTACACAGACAGACATCCTGCTAGTGCATTTTTTAAAAATTATATTGCTTATTCTACAGTGGGTTGGTCATTACTTTTGGGGCTTGTAAGGTGTGTGTGTGTGTGTGTGTGTGTGTGTGTGTATGTGTGTGTGTGTGTGTGTGTGTGTGTGTGTGTGTTTATATATATATATATATATATATATATATATACACACACCTGATATTTGGAAAAAATGTTTACATCTTCCCTCTTTGCTTCAAATGTGTAAACAACACCATAATTGTATTAAGTATTAGTTTTTCTGCAGTGGTACAAATGGCTTTTTTGTGTTGTTTGTTTTTGCTGATAATTTGCTTCACGCATTTGCTTTTGTTGTTGGCAGGTTTGTGATTTTGTAGATCTGAAAACAAAACATTCATTCAATCATTCATCATATTGTAAAGCAATTATTTCCATGACACGTGACAAACAATGACAGGATCAGTTCTCATCACTCAACACCGAGGCAAAAAGATGGAGAAATTATGCAAAAACAAAATACCATAAAGGACGGAAAATATGAGGATGATGTGAAAAACTTTTTTTTTTTAAAAAAAGATGTGATGAAAAGATGTAACATGAAAAAACAAAAAAAAAATACACATTTCGGTCAAGTTAACGTTTGTTATTTTCAGTTTATTATTTCTGATTTCAAGAGGTTTACATGGTTGATTTGAACGGATTTAATTGCCTATTAATAACCTGTGTAAATATTTCAGATCCTTACGTCAGATCATTACGGCTTTGATTAATACATTTCAGCCACAGCACTGTGGATTACCCATCATGCCGATAGACCAAGCCTGTGGTTCAGTAACATTAAAGGGGCAGAACAAGAGTCTGTGATGTTGCATGAGCTTATCAGAAGGATGTCACTTTTGGGATTTTTACTTTATTTTTATATTTGTACGCAGGTACGCATTGATGTGTAAACGCAGTGTGTATCTAAGTGGAAGACCATCCCCCTACCACTCACCACTGAGTGTAAGTGAAGGACAAAAGCAGGAATTCCCCTGTATTGCACACACACACACACACATAGTAGCGTGTGTGTTTATGGGGCTGAGATGTGCATTGTGTCGTTACACACACACACCAAACAGGTTTGCATCCAAATGCATCTGGCACTGAAGTGTATTTTCATACACAGCACTGTACGTGTACATCCATTACTGTTATGCAAACACTGGGAGTTGATTCATGGGGATAAGCAGGGGCATTTGCATTTTAACTGTCCACTTGAAAATGTCACCGAAACAACCGTCGCAGCCGCAGCTCCTGTGTTTCCCTCATCAACGTATGCTAATTACACAGACAAAAGTATGTCGACGCGTTCAATTCAGGTGTTTCTTTTCTAACAGGTCTAGGATGCAAAGCTATAATAACTCATGTCCAGACATAGTTTTATATAAGAATAAATATCATGTTTTGTTTGTTTTTTTTTATCCATAACTATGATTTTAAATGCTCCGCCTGAGTAATAGAGAAAGACGAAGAAAACACGGGGATGATTTAGGAACAGAACCACAAATGTGTAAAAACAATCAATTGTTTCAACATAGTCTGCTCCCACATTAGGTTATATTTATGTGTTTTTGAACAATGACAATTTTAAAATGACAAATATTAAATAAAATTCATAAAACGTGCTCAAAATGTACATTTAAAGCATGGTAATTGAATACGACAGTTATAATACTGTCATGCCATTAAAAAATACAGAGGCATAGGAAATGAAAACATCTATGTAATTGGAAACTCAATACGTCTATTATGTGGTACAGTTTAATTTTTGCCAAAGATGAATAAAATGCATTTAATGTTTTTTCTTTTGCTGACTGTCAGGTAAAATATCAGTTTCTAATCATTTACTGTATCTTTAGAAAGATACCCCAGTGGTTCCTAACTATTACAAAACCCATCTTAAACGCCACATTAGATGAGCGTGTTGTGTGTTTTTGTTCTGCTTTGAATGGAAATTACGGTAACTCAATTTGATGGTATTAACTGTGACTTTAAACCTCAGAATCATCCCCCGGTGAGTGAAACCATCTACTGATCTCAATTGTTTCATACTAATTGGTGTAAAATACAGTTATTCATCTTTCTTCATCGTGGTCATCAGACATGACCCATTTGGACGTTCAGAGGCTCCATAGTTACCATGGCAACATCGTCATCTTCTACAACAGTGACTCACCAGTAAAACTCGCGGAGTTGAATCAACGACAGTGGATGGACACACTGGGTTCATGTTCAGTTCAGAAGATATTTGATTGGACAAAGTCACAACTTCCTGTGTTTGTTCCATCTTTGCTGGTCTGAGATCAGTTTCTCCACTCACCTTGACACTTTCGTTCCAGTCGTCGGCGAATGTCTCGTCAGGGAAGTCCTGCGGCAGACTGAGCTGAGTCCGGACCCGCTCTATGTATTGACCAAACGTGCCTCCGTTCAGCAGGTGGATCTGACGATGGGAAAACCTAGATTTAACCCGCTTCTCCAGCAGCTCCAGGACATCCTTCACGGAAAAGAAAAACACGATGAAAGCAGCTGAGGATAATGAACGGACCGGTCGGAGGCACAGGTGTCAGACACGCGGCCTGATGATGCTAACGAGCTGCAATAAGTAGCTCATTAGCATCTTCAGGCCGTGTGTCTGACAACAAGCTACACGAGCTACAATAAATAGCTCGTTAGCATAGAAATAGTTCAAATCAATTTTAGTACCTGTTCCACATACTGAGCAAGTAAAACATAATCATAATAACCTACAAATAACAAGTACAAATTGTGTTTTCTTTTAGTGTTAAAAAGTACAATTTTAAGCGTAATCTTAACAATATTCTGCCTGTTACTAAATGTTGGTATATTTGTAGATCTATTTCAAGTTGCAAAATGCATCTGTAAATGTTAAACTGAGGCAGAATATTGTTAAATTTACACCTATTTGTCGAAAGAAATTTCAGGTTTTCATGGGTATGAACACTTTCATATTGTAATTTTACCTTTTTTCACACTAAAACATGCAGAAAAATTTGGACTTTGCAATATTTATAGTTTACTTTGTTATTAGGGTTAGGGTTGGTCTGGTCCATTTTAGGTATAATAAAAAATGTTGGGCATTTACAGTTAAAATTAGGTTTATTTTAATGAAGACATTTCAGGTTGTTCCTCTTTTTGGCATTTTTTCAAGGACAGCTTCTAGACTTCAACATTTTCATCATGTCACTTTTGCTTCAAGTGTATTGTTTCCGCTGGTCTGTATGTGGTCCATGATTTAAAACGACCGTGACGCCCCCCCGGTTTAACGTGGAGTGAAATCCGGAGCGTACCAGTCTGCAAGTGAGTCCCACCACGGCGACGGGCGCCTGGGCCGACTGGGACACGTCGAACAGGTTATAGAGCAGCGTCTGGTTCTTGTGGTGGGCGAACAGGTCGAACTCATCCAGGACGAACAGCACAGGCCGACTGCTGCTACGATCACCTGAGGAAGAAGAAGGTTCCGGTCCGACCCGAGGGAGGAATATAGTAAGTGCAAATACATGACACTGAAGATGATAACAATCAAAGATGTTCGAACCAATTCAGTTCAGCCTCTACATACAGAACGATGTCAATTAAATAAAGGAATAGCATTGGGTTGAGGTGAAAAAATAAGACGTGGGGAACATTTACATTGAAAAAAAAACGCACCTTTAACAGTAAAATAGGAATAACCTGACAAATCATTTTATGTTGTTTCGTGTTTTGTATATTTCTACATCAACTGTGATCTGCGAGTTGTGTTAATTATTGTCCTTACGTATGTTCCAAGTTCCAAACTTTTGTCAGTGTTATCCCTGTGTCCAAATGTTTGTGTAACATTGTGTGTGACGCACATGTACTGTATATAAACGATAAGCTGAGGCATGATATTGTTAAAAATGCATTTTCCTTTTCTTATGAAATTTCTGTTTTGCCATGTTATTGGGGTCTTTCTTTTTTTCCTGAAAGTCTTTTGTGAAATGTTATGTTTTTGAATATGTTATATTGCACCCAAGCAAATAAAGACTTGGAATCGTCCTTACTTACAGGTTACTATACTATTGGTTTACTGGAATGGCCGCTTGAGATAAAATTGGGCTGCGTTTGGCCTCTGAACTAAAATGAATTTGACCATGGTCTTCCACATCAAAAAACCTGACGATTACCCAGAATGCCCTCTGCTCTCCTCACCTTTCTTCAGTGCTTCCAGAAGGAAAGCCAGGTTCTCAGCAAAGCTTCCCTGAAATGACACAAAACTCAAATGTCGGAGCAGGTTTTAAGTCCGTTAACCCCCCCTGTACCTGAGGCAGCCACGCTTCCATCTGCGTTACCGTGGTAACACTACACAACGCTTGTACTGTGCATGATCTCTTTGACAAATTTCCAAGTTTCTGGGATCAATACAGTACTTCTATCTACTATCTATCTACTGTAGCAATATACATATTCTGTACGTCCACGTGACCACAAGAACAATCAGCTAAGATAACATTTTTTAAGTGTTGCTCACATTTATCAACTACTTACAAAGACTTTATCGCCCACGACGTTCTCCAAATGGAGCTGCCGCGTGATTTCTTTCAGTGCGATCCTGTCGTCAGTTTGGAGGAGACCTAGGGAAAAACAAAACACAAGGCCCTTCCTTACAAAGCTTTTCCGAATCAGAATACTTTATTATCTGTCGTGACACAAGAGCATCTTCAAGGTGGACAAAAAATAATAATACACGCCAAAGCCTACACAGATCAATCACAGAGTAAAAGAGTAAACGATAAAGGTAAAAAAAAATGCCGGTACAAACACTAAACCAGAATGCACACTGTCTTTATGCCATTTTATTGAAGCTTTATCGTTTCATGTATGCATGTACCTGTTATTGCATCTCGTCCACCTATTTTATGCAATTTTGTTTAAATCCCACTTTGTTTCTTGTATAATTGTACTCTTTATTGCTGTACTCTCTCACCCGTTTATGCAATTCTGTTGAAATTTTATTTTATTTCTTGTACTTTTAAAATTAGTGTGTAATCTTATTATGTAATCTACATTTTTAACTGATGTGAAGCACTTTGGGTTACAATTCCTGTACGAAAGGTGGTATACAAATAAAGGTTATTATTATTATTAGTACTAAAAGACTGATGTAGAAAGAAAGAACATAAAATCTGCATTAGACGCCAATAAAAGACAGAAAGATGTATGGATGGGTGGAGCTATGAATGGATGGATGGATGGAGGTGGTGGTGAATGGATGGATGATGGGTGGAGGGATGATAGATGGATGGGCAGCTGGGTGATGGATGGATGATGAATGGGTGAGTGGATGGATGATGACAGATGGATGGATGGATGGATGGGTTTTTCCATTCACGTTTGACTACATAACTTTCAATGACTTCAGTTGTTTTTACACATGCACAGATGTAAAAAAAATGAAATAAATCAGATTAACCTGTTTACATGCATGTAGACATGGGAATATTGGGGAGAAATCCAGGTGTGTTAATCTGATTCATCGTAATCAGATTACTTCTGTTATCTGATTAAGTGTTCCAGATTATACCGTTTATATGATCGCTTGAATAATCTGATAACTCCAGAAACCTGGTACTGACTGGAGTATCGATGTGCACGTAAACAGGGTCGGTGATGCAAAATTTACTCAAACGCATTCTTCGGTGTCGAATAAAAACATCAACTGCACAAAGGCAGCAGTTATATTCAGGGTTCATACTCACTTTTGAAGGGTCAAATTCAAACGCTTTTAAGGGTCATTGTCAATTTTTTCTAGCACGTCACCATGTTTCTGGAGTAAAACAGACATCTACATGTACTCAAGATGATTATTTTCACTTTGTAATCCAATGATGCCCTCTGTACTATGATATAAACACCTAAAAATAGGTTTCATCATTGAAATTAAAGGACAACACAAAATTTTATCCCAAAAAAAGGGGAAGCCACTCTGAGGTAAAGAGTAAGAGCTACTGTACCTGGAGTCGACTTGAGAACACCCGCTAATTTTCTTTTTTTGGACATCATTGTTTTACTATTTCAAAGCTTGTTGCCTCTTTTTAAGCAGCTTCGGCTTGAAACGTTAAACGTTGTTGATTGCAACTGACTAAACTCCAACTCAATTTGACCACTTTTCAGAATTTGAAAACGCGACAATAAAATTCAAGCCTTTTCAAGGATTTCAAGCACCCGTACAGACCCTGCCTATCAGTGGTCCCCAACCTCCAGACTGTGGACCAGTACCGGTCCCTGGGTCAATTGGTACTGGGCTGCACAGAAAGAATCCATAACTTACATTATTTGTTTTATTTTTTCATCGGATTCTGGATAAAGCTTTATTTTGGAAAAACTAGTGTACTCTCTGGTGTGTATTTTGTCATGTCCAGACGGTCACATGTGTTCCCTACATCCACTACCTTCTTCAAAGGGCTGTTCTAACACATAATACATTAGCATTAGTTACACTGAAACTAACACATAATTCATTAGCATTAGCTACATTGAAACTATACATTAGCTACATTGAAACCCCCAAGCTGGAAAAATGAACACAAAACAAACGTCTGCGTTTGGTTGTAGAGAGGGTATTACTCATGTTATGTTGCTACTGCTAATAAAGTTACAAACACAGTGGATTCACCCGTATTATTATATTTACTAAATACCAGTTTTTATGTGGGTCCTATCATTTTATTTTGTTGTTTTCATCCACCACAATTTAAAGGCCAGTCCCTGAAAATATTGACACACACTGAGTAAAAGAGGTTGGGGGTCCGCTGCTGTATATGATACACTTGGATAAAAACAGCCCTTGGGTGAGTGACGTCCACTGAGTTTGATCACGTTCAGTGCAGAGTCCGTTCGTACCGTTGAGGTGGACCTGCAGCAGGGTTTTCTGCACCTCCTTTTCCTCCAGCAGCTCCTTGAGAACAGACCTGAGAAGCTGCAGACAGAAAAGAAAGCACAAACACAGACAGTGTCAGACGCTGCAGCCCTCCCAGGACGAGACACACACACACACACACACACACACACACACACACACACACACACACACACACACACACACACACACACAC
>JAPTHA010001506.1:0-10620 GCA_029814585.1 Gymnapogon annona | reverse complement strand
TAAAATTCATTCCAGATACACAATATTACCATTTCTCTCAAACATTATTCACAAATCTGTCTAAATGTGTGATAGTGTGCACTTCTGCTTTGCTGAGATAATCCATCCCACCTCACAGGTGTGCCACATCAAGATGCTGATCTGCCATCATGATTAGTGCACAGGTGTGTCTTAGACTGTCCACACTAAAAGGGCACCCTGAAATGTGCATTTTTTTTACTTTATTGGGGGTCTAGGGACTCAGAACCAGTCAGTATTTGGTAAGGCAGCTGAGACTGAGTGCAGAGGCCCCTTGTCTAAGTCTGGAGTTCGGCAACCCCCCATCCACAATTTTATGGACGACTTCACGGTTACCACCACATCAGTGCCAGGGTGCAGGTGGATCCTTCAGGGCCTGGAGAAGCTAATCCGCTGGGCCAGGATGAGTTTTAAACCAACAAAATCCAGTTCCATGGTCCTGAAGTGCGGAAAAGTGGTGGACAAGTTTCGCTTCTTTGTCGATGGAACAGCAATACCATCGATCACTGAGAAACCAGTCACAAGCTTGGGAAAGACTTTGGACTGTAGTCTCAGAGACACAGCGTCCATCCAAGCAACCATTAAGAAGCTAGAAGCTATGCTGTCGGCAGTAGACAAGTCTGGACTTACCGGTAAGTTCAAAGCATGGTTTTACCAGCACGGCATTCTTTGGCCTTTGTTGATGTACAAGGTGACGATGTCCACGGTAGAGACACTGGAGAGGAAGATCAGTTCCTACCTCAGAAGATGGCTAGGTGTGCCACGCAGTCTCACAAGTGCAGCACTGTATGGAAGAAGCAACAAACTCCAGCTTCCCTTCAGCAGCCTGGAAGAGGAGTTCAGGGTCTCTCGTGTGAGAGAGGCACTAATCTATCAAGACTCCAGTGATACCAGAGTGGCATCAGCAGGCATTGAGGTTCGGGCAGGAAGGAGGTTCAGAGCTCAAGAGGGGCTGGAACTGGCGGAGTCTCGTCTGAGACACAAGACCATGGTGGATATGGTGGCAATCGGGCGAGCAGGGCTGGGTACCATCCCACAGCCACAACACGACAGGGCGCAGGGCAAGGAAAGGTGGGACCTAGTCCTGGAGGAGGTGCGGGCAGGTGTCGAGGATGTGAGGACCAGTAAGATGGTGAGCATGTGGCAGCAGGGGGCATCAACGAGATGGGAAGGAGCGCTTGAGAGGAAGCTGACCTGGAATGACATTTGGGAGGCAGTACCCCAGCACATCAAGTTCATTGTCCAAGCTGTCCATGACGTGCTACCAAGCCCATCCAACCTGCATGTTTGGGGAAAGAGCGACCTTCCAACTTGCCCTCTCTGTCCAGGAAGAGGCACACTGGAGCACATCATGAGCAGCTGCCCCGCAGCTCTTGGAGGAGGCCGGTACCGCTGGAGACATGACTAAGTACTAAGGGCAGTGGTTGAGGCTGTATCCAGTGCAGTGGCCAACAACAAACATACCAGCAACAAGAAGTCAATCTCCTTCGTGAAGGCGGGAGAGAAGCCACGCTCAATGCCAACACCATTGGCCAGCCTTCTCTCATCGGCATCAGACTGGGAACCGAGAGTTGACTTGGGCTGGCAGCTTAAATTGCCAGAATATGTAGCATCAACTTCTTTGAGACCTGACCTGGTACTGACATCTGCCTCTTAAAGCAAGTTCTCTTACTGGAACTGACAGTCCCATTGGAGGACCGCATGGAAGAGGCCAGTGAGCACAAGCAACTAAAGTACCAGGAGCTCATCGAAGAATGTCGGAGGAGAGGCTGGAAAGCCCACTGTGAGCCAGTAGAGGTGATATGTCGGGGCTTCGCTGCACGCTCCCTGTGCAAGGTATACAGCCTCCTAGGAATATCAGGTGCTGATGATGACACTGATGCGCTGGGACACTGATGATGTGTCCCATCACATCCGTAGATGTATCTATACATAATGGAGTGAGGGTGAAGAACAAGGTGCATCCAGTCTATCTTGGTGTAAATTTGGACCGCACGCTATCCTCCAAAGAACACATCCTCAAGCTGAAGAAGCTCTCCAGTCACAACAACCTGATTGGGGAAACTCCTCCCTGGGGAGCAGACCCAGTTACTCTGAGGACATCTTCTATGTCCCTATGCTTCTCATTGGCTGAATATTGTGCACCACTGTGGAGCCGATCAGCTGAAGTGAACTGGGCTTGTCGGACCATTAAATGGTAAATGGATTGGATTTTCTACACATTTTAGGCACTCAAAGTGCTTTACATTATAAATGGACTGCTTTTATACACATGTACTTTTATACAATGTAAAGCGCTTTTCTACACATGTACTCAAAGCGCTTTACATTAGCCTCACATTCACCCATTCACACACACACCAGTGGGTGACTGCTGCCATGCAAGGTGCTGCCTGGATCCACTGGGAACTAAGTTGGGGTTCAGTGTTGGGGTTCAGTGTCTTGCTCAGGGACACTTCGACGTGTAGACAGTCAGAGCCAGGATTGGGAACCTTTGGGCTACACACCTTCCATACCAGATAGTCAGTTCCATCACTGTACTGACTATCTGGTATAGCGCCACCGAGTGTGCACAGCGAGGAAGCTTCCATGGTCAAAGTTCAAACAGCTGGACAATCAACACCACCCACTTCACAACCACCAACCTGTTGAAGCACGCCTATGATCAAGGCAGAGTTTCGCATTCATGGAACCGCTTCTCCCTAACTCCCAAGCCAGGTATAGAGTGAGGAAGTGTATAGAAACCCAACCAGATCACCAAAACCAGGCCCTTTCACCACACCAGGAACATATAGGACAGGGGTCCACTCTGACCAGGAAGGACTGGGTGACACTGAACAGGGCGAGAGCCAGGGTTGGCAAAACCCTGGATAATATGCACAAGTGGGGATTCAAGGACAGTCCGGCATGTCCATGTGGAAACTCCATGCAGAGCATGGATCACCTACTTAGTGCATGTCCCCTGGGACCGAGGTGCTCCGACGAAGACCTTCGTGAAGCCAACGATACTGCAGTCGCCTTTGTTCGACATTGACGCGATGAGATATGATGATGATGATGAACCCATTGTTTTCATCCCCTGGCATTGATTGAACTCCATGGGTTTTACTGGTGAATCAATGGTGTAAAAGATTAAAGTTTTTCCATGGTAACTATAGAGCCTCTAAACATCCAAGTGGGTCATATCTGATGACCATGAAAAGATGAGTAACTGTATTTTACACCAATTATTTCCATGTATTGATAAGGTTAACAGATCAACAGGAATTAAACAGTAGCAGCTGATGGATATGGTCGACGGTTCATGGTCTTTTGGGAGATATCACCGACGTTATATATCACCATTTATTCTAATGTTATCTACTGTGTTTTGGATGTTAAATATGGTATTTTCCTATATTTAGTTAATTGATAATGTAGGTATTCATAAAAGTTCCAATTATATTTGAAGGTGTGATGATCTGTGTCTGTACCCCTCCTCTCTCTAAGGTGGGTGGAGCCTGTGGTTCTTCTCACTCCTCTCGGCTCACCTACGTACTTGTGTTTCATCCCATCATCACGCACCTGCTCTGCATCAGCCTCATCAGCGACTCCTTTTAAGCCCTGCTGGAAGGAGTTGCCAGAGTATTCCGTCGCTTCAATGGTACAATTTTACAACTTGTGTATGATTGATCTTCGTCTCTGGTTTTCACGTGATTTGTGTCTTCTGTTAAACTTCCAGTGCCTCCTCGTGCTTCCTGCTCCCCACCCTGCCGGAGCCACGACGATTACCACCCCCCTCCCAATTTCTCTCTAGCTGGATACATGACAGGAGAAATGACAAACAATGTCCTATGGTGATAAACTTAACCCAGAAATCATTTATAGTCAGATGAATTACCAGGGTGTAGCAGTATGTTCACTGTGTCACACTGTTTAATGTACAAATCCCATTTCCAGAGGATTCGGGACATTTAAAAACCCAATAGAGATTAATATCACCAACTTGTTCATTCATTTATACATTTGTTAACTGACAGAAATACGAAGAGGTTCAGTGTTTTCTGAGGTGAACTACTTTTCTTAATATGAGTCAGTATAGATTTTGACACCTGCAAATACATAATGGTGAAAAATACAGTATTATGCAAAGGCCCTGGTCCAACATTAGGTCTATTGATCTCCTAAAGTTCTGTCAGTATCTATATTAAGATTCACTGGTTTCAGGTTAACACTTTAAGTAAACCTACAGTATGAGCTCTGCAACATTTTCATAATTACAAAGTGATATTTATACTTCTAAAATTAACCACACATCATTTGGTACTGAGGAAGAATGTAGACACCCTCCCCCCCCCATCCCTACCCCAGATAATCCAGGTTTACAGTTGTCAGGGGATCAACAGATTTAACTCACACAGGATTCACATTGACAGACGATGACCTATGACCAAAGTTCAAAAAACATCATGAACCTATACATGCTTGTAATTCATACAATGCAAAGCTTCCACATCCTGATGAAGGGACAGAGTGATACAATAGTCTAATTTTCCCCAAAAAGAACCCATGTTAAGTGTGCTTGTCACTGTGGAAACACAACACCAATACAGGCAGCAGTATACAGGTGATCATTACTGAAACGTATAACTGTATGTGTCATGACTTCATTTTAGTCAAGCTGTGTTTTGTCCTTCCGTTTATTCTATTTTACTTATTTCCGTTTTGATCCTCTATGTCTTCCCTCGTGTGTTAATTTTACTCCCAGTCTCCTTGCCCACCTGTGTCTCGTCTGCAATTTTCTCCAATGTGTGTCACCTGCCTGATTTCCTTCTCTATATGTCAGTGTGTGTGCATTTGTCTTTTGTCAGACCGCATGTCTTGCCTTACATACATTATCGATCCTGTCCTGCCTTATCAAGTCGTTTCTAGATCATTTAGTAAGTATTGATTAGTTTAGTTCAGCGTTTTTCAACCACTGTGCCGCGGCACACTAGTGTGCCGTAAGAGACCATCAGGTGTGCCATGAGAAATTATCCAATTTCACCTAATACTCAGGGGTGCCCATTACGTCGATCGCGATCTACCAGTGGATCGTGATCTACCAGTCGATCGTGAAGTTATTGTGTGTAGATCACATGGCATTAAAATGTAGGCATCAGCCTATCATCCTGGAGTGAACGAAATTTTTCTTTTGATTGACAGTCGGTCGGACCAGTCACTGGAGTCACATGCGTATGCGCGCATAACCACGCGTTATAGCAAGCTAGTGAGTTGACCGGTGCAGACCAGACCTGGACGCAAACCGGGGACTGGACGCTGATGCGTGCGGACCCGACCGTGCTGCTCCGTTGCAGGTTGGACCTGGGTCTGTGCCTGAGTCTGGTCCGTGTGCATCTGGTGGATGTCGCGTAAAAACCTTTGTCTGATCATAGTCATTTCCTTTTGATTCTCTGTTGGCGTTTCGCAGAAAAAAGTAAATATTCTTTCGTTGCTATGTCGGCAGGAAATGATCCAACTGTCACAAGAAATCACACTACATTTTTACAGACTTTAGAATTCAGCGACACATAAGACACCAGGTTAAAAGACACACCGTGGCTTATTAAAAATGACAAGCTATTAAGTGAACCGGCTGGATAGCTCAGTTCAGCCCAGTTTCGATTCCCGAGATGAGTGTCCGTTGGGTTTTGTCAAGAAGGGCATCCGATGTATCATGTTTTATTATATATAATGTAATAATTTTATAGTAACAAAATATAAATAAATATTTTTTTGTGTTTATTTGATTCCTATTCAAGACACTTTGATAAGAATTACTATATTGTCAATATAGGTGATTATAGAGTATCTTTTTTTTAACATTTTTGGTTGGTGGTGTGCCTCGGGATTTTTTTCAATTAAAAAATGTACCGTGGCTCCAAAAAGGTTGAAAAACATTGGTTTGGTTGATATTGTATTTCTAGTCTTGACTTGTTTGATCCTTTTTTCCCCAAATTGGTAGACTACTCCTCTTTAGAGCGATTATTATTTCCATAAATCATTCTATTGTTTGAATTTTCTAAATTACACTTTTTCCTCTTGACGAGTGATTTTGATTTATTGCTTGTAATCTATTATTTCCCCGTTGTGGGTATTTCTTGTTAACAATTATGGATAATAGTATTCCCGTGTTTTTTCTTGGCGCTTTTGTTATTTCTAATATTACTATTAAGAGAATCTGTTAAGTTTAATTCGTGCATGTTCAAACCTGAACTTTAAATAAAAACTTTTATTTTGAAAATTAGTCAATCCGCATCTGGGTCAGTCTTATGTGTGAACATCCTTACAGTATGAGTACTATTCCACCAGAAAGAAACCCTGTCAACACCAGGCCTCCTGTTCCTCTTATGTTACCTCAAAAACCTTATTGCCTGGTTACATTAATACATTCATTCATCTTCCAAACCTGCTTTTATCCTTTGCAGGGTTGTGGGGATCACTGGAGCCTATCCCAGCTACTCTGGGCGAAAGCAGGGGGGGACCCTGGACAAGTCAACACTTCATCGCAAGGTTATATTTTGGCCTAAATGTTTACTCTCTGTGTATCTCCATCTTGAATAATTAACCTTAAAATACTTATTTTGGTACTAATGCTGTAGATAAATATGGTAATGCAATTTGAAAAAAAAAAGGCTAGATTGTCTATATTTTTAAATATCTACCGATGTAATATGTGAAATGACTGGCCAGACACTAGTCCTATCAATATGTAGAAACATATTGTGAAATAAAAATTGCTATCTTTAATTTGCTGAGAAACATTTCCATGTTTCTTTAATATTCTGTTTTAATAAACTCTTTTTTTCTTCTTGAATATCTACATGCCCAGTAAATTAAACACAATATTTTCAAGACTATAAATCAGTTTTTTTCAGTTTGGCTGAGGTGCGACCTGTAGTCAGGTGCAATTGATAAGTGAAATTATTCAAATATTGTGATGGTTTGTCAAAATGAGTCACAGAAGAGACTTTCGACTTGAACTTTTAATGCCACAATATACCACACATCTCTGAGAAGGCAGATTTATGGACTGTTATCAACTGTGTGTAGAAACCAACACAGGTTTTATAGCAGTTAAACAGACTGATCAGTCATGGTGCTGAACAAAAAAATCCATTCATCTGACTTAACAATTCTCACATCAACCAACCTACATTAACTATTTCACTATCCAGCACTTAATTTATATTTTAATGTTAATTTGTGTTCATTTATGTGCATGGTCACATGACCTCAAACTCAAACCACATGGACCATGTGACTCATGACAAAGACATCTGAGAAAGACCGAACAAAAATGCCCCCAAAAAGAAAATCATATTTTACAGATTACAGGCTGCAAATAGTGAAATATGCAACCGCAGATGTTAATCAAGCAGCAGAAACAAAGTTTGGAGTGAACAAGAAACTTGCGATGGACTGGCAAAAAGTAGAGGTTACTCTTATTGCACTGAACAAAAAAACAAAAGACCTAATATTGGGCTAAAAGCTAGATGGCCACAGTCAGAATGAGCTCACTAATGGGTGCTTGAACAATGTTCTGCTGAGAGACGCTCGTCAGTGATGCGGTTATGTCTTCACACCCAGATAGTTCCCAAGGAGATAGTCTACCATGGTTTGGCTAACTCCGGAGTTGGCGCAGTTGTTCAGAAGTGACACCAAGGATAAAGAATCCAATGGATTTAGTGATTTACAGTTAGACTGATAGTTTGGTAAACTTGTTAGCATGTTATTTATGCTATAGTTACTGGAATAACTGTTAATGTTACATTAACATACCAGACACATATTCAGGCATATTGTCTATGCCTCGTGTAGCTAAATAACATTCGGTGTTTTACGTTAGCATACCGCACACCTATTCAGCCTGTTTTTTCTCTGTTATGACTAAAAGCTGAGGTGTGTGTTAGTGACCCAAAAGCAAACCAAGCCACAACGGTTAGGTTTGAAGGGATAGACTGAGTCTTGATCTCCACACGATACTGGGAGCAGGGAACACAGCTACAGCTTTTCTCAGCGACAGAGAATGTACGTGAGTGAAGACCTGTGGGTAGTGAGAACTGGCAGAGTCTGGTGTGGATGAACGAACAGATGAGGAAATCTTGGCTTTGGTGAGGTGAGACGACAGGATACTTGTGAAGACACTGGAGGGAGACGGAACCAAGAAAAGGTGAAACACAGGTGTAAGCACATCTCAAATCTCAAAGCACATCTCAAAACTCTATATATCTAAACCTGAATGAGGCAGTATAGTATTGCACAACTGGCCAAGACTGTTACAGTTTTCACCCAGGCAGACCATCCAGACACAGATTTGTAATTTACAAAAATAATGGTATTTATTTTAATGTTCACACAGAACTCGATCAATATCAATTAACAATCTCAGGGAATATTTTATTAACAAAAAGCAGCGTACAAAAATCATGGGAATAGTGTTATCTATAAATTAAATCAAAAACCCACAACGGGAAAATAATTCAAACACTGAAAACAAAAATCTCTCATAAAGAGGAACAATGAGAAACAAAGAACTCAAACACTAGAAAAGTCAAAGAATGCACTAAGGCTATTTCATTTTGGATAAATACAATCACACAATCAGAAACAACTAGGAAATACCATACTCTATACTAATTCTCATACTCACAAGGGGAATCAAGGAACACACAGGACAAAGATGCAACACAAGGAAGACAATCTACCGCCTGACAACAGGGAGTGACACAGACAGGGGTTATATAGGGGGAGACACAGGTGACACACATAGACATGATTACAAAATTAGAAACAGCAGGTGAGGGGACAACGGTGAAGCTGGGGAACTACATACACACTAGGAAGGGACACAAACTGACACCACTTCAAAATAAAACCCCAGGAAATACAAAAACTCAAGCTTGACAGACGCAGAACATGACAAAGACACTGCAAAGAAGATTTTGCTGGTGCTTCCTTCACCGCAATCCCAGACTTAAGTCAGGGCGCTGATGAGTCCAACTGGACGCAGGTGTGTGAGCAGTCCTTGGTAGGAACGTGACTGTCCAAAGATGTGCAGGTGTATATGTGAAATGTGATTTCAAGAGCAACAGAGAGAAAAACAAAACAGAAGGTCCATGGCGGCAACATGGCTTCGCAACCTTGAGGTTGGAAGACTGTGAGTCTGCACAAAGCAGATCACCACAATTCTCTGTTCTATTGTTATTATTATTACTTAATGAAATATCTGTTTTTAGACTCGGATTTTGTCAAATAAATTTCCCCCCAATATGAGACTTATACACCAGACCTGCTTAGTCAGGAAAATACGGTACAAAGAAACACATCATCAACATTTATCACGTTGATAAATCACTTAAAGGCTAAAGTAAAGTTAAGGAGGGTGCTTTTAATTTGGGAACTGCGACAACAGCAGTACTGGGCCTTTAGGGGTTAACCACTCATTGCACAGTACTTAACAACAATATCTTGGTAAATATGTATATGAATTTTGGAAATATTTTTTAATAATTAGGTTTATGCACTGACAGCACTTTCTTAAGGTTTAGGGAAGATAGCAGGACTTAGGTAAAGAAAAATACAATAAATGAGGTTTTTAATAAACTAATACATATTGAAACCTGTAATGTTTTCCACACTAACCAAAACACTTTTACTACTCCACTCCATCCTGATATCATCGAATGAAAACATGCAAAGATAATCAGTACTTGGTGGTACTATGAGCCCTGTTGTAAATTAGATAGAACATTATTGATCCTTTGAGCAGAGCCTTCAATAAAATGAGATTACAATAACAGCACAACAGCCAAAGTACATACACAAGAAATATTATAAGAAAAAAGTAAGTAGTATTGAATGATAAGACATTTTTAAACAATATTCTAACATACACATATAGACACTATTATTGCACTATATACTGTGTTTCTTTCCTTTTCTGTCTTTCTTCTCCAAAGTGTTACATTTCTTCTCCCTTATTGTTGTCACACCTAAATCTAATTAAACAATGAGCATAATATTGTCTATTTGTGTTTCAGAAAAATCTAGACCATCCCACCATGAAGAAAGAACTCATGCATCAAAAGATCACAGTCTGATGTTAACATGTCTGTTTATGAATGTGTATTATAACCTACATAATTTGTTGAATACAGAAATAATAAAATCACACATCTCAGGTTTTACTTTACTTGATTATAACATTGATAAAATCCAAGATAAAAGGCAAACGTCCCTGTTGATGGTCCAAGAGTAGTGAACGTGGTGGGGTTTTATTACACCTGATCTGACAACATAACAACAGGCGAGAGGACAAACAACCTGACGTTGAACTGTGCAGGGGAGTTAACATGTTATCGCATTAGTGTTATTATAAAACTACACGTCTGTTATCCATTTTGAATTTACAACCCGTGAAGCAGAGTTTCTACATAAATTAGGAAAAATTAATGGTACCTTTAAAATGACTTCCTTCCCTACGATGTCAAACATATTCATCACCTGGTTTTCTGAAAAGCCTGAGCCAATTTTGCATTTATGTATTCTTCATTATTATAATTGCTCACTGATGAACACTTG
>JAPTHA010001476.1:0-10622 GCA_029814585.1 Gymnapogon annona | reverse complement strand
AATGACATTAGATGACGAGGGACTTGTTTAATCTGTCCTGTTACATTCACACCAAGGTTAGTGTGTAGGTCTGATTGGGTTTTAGCCACATGTTGAACACAGAAACACGATGTTCCCTTCACTAATGAATGCCTAAACAATCAAACTTAGACTTTCATAAATATCACGAAAATCTTTGAACACACCTAAAAGGCACAGCTGGACCCAGAATAGATTAGTTGATTTAAGAAACTCTTGGTTGAGAATGGTGTTGGTATCAGTATGATAAAAAGCACAATTTAACAGTCAACAGACACAAGCTTCAAATTAATTGTAATTTAGTGTTTATTTAAAAAGTTGGTTGACAATGAGGAAGGATACCACTCACAACCATAGAGAAGATGGACATTCCTGAAAGTTTGCACTGAAATCTGAATTCGTAATCAAGTCAGCACAGCCTGGTGTTCTTAAAACAACCTCGACCTAACAGTGTTTCCGAGACACTGGTCTAAACACCAAGTGGAAATAATTATGCATTTTAAAGGCATAAAATTAGTCTGCATGTAAACAACGTTTTCAATCACAACCTTAAATCTGAGCAAAGGTTCAGAGATTCCATGAAGAAGATTCATGTAAACTTAAAAACTTCTAAACAAAAAAAACAATCCTTTAGCATCTGTGTCAAGCGTGTCACTAAAACACAACATAAAATAATTTCAAACATGGCTCAAATATGAAACAAACTTATTGGGATACCAGAGATCCAGGGAAAAGTGACACAAATACACACTATTACTTTCAAATTCATACTTAAAAGCACTATTATCACTGTTAGAATATTTGAACATAGACCTTAAACCTTAAACATACTTACTTCATCAGGGAGCGACAGACACTGCTACAGCAGAATGTAGCTCAGCTATTGTCTTTTAGCTTCTGTCTGTTAGTGCTTTATAAGCAGTCGATTCTCTGGCCAGAAGAACCAGGGGTTGAATAATGAACCATCTGGAGACACAGGCTGGGCAGTCTGTCCCTGTGGACCATGTTGTTTGTCTACAACAAATATCACTGAAATCAAAGATCTGAAAGACTCTGTGGAATTTGCAATTGTTGAAGTGAACCAAGGATGAAAGGAATATAGGAATATATTATAAAATGTATTCTCTCTATATTTTTTGTTATACATATTGATGACAAATGAAATACAAATCATGAATCATGGCTTCTTCTGACTGTCAGACAGTCATAGTCAGACATAAAGTCAAACATACATTGTTCAGGGGACACAATGAAAAAAAGTGTGATATTTGTTTTTATTCAATCAATGGTTGTTGTCTGTCTGTCTGTCTGTCTAAACAATAGTAAGACTTTTTTTTAATGAGGGCTTGCAAGGACCATCAGAATGTATATATTTTCCATCAACATCATAAAAAAACAATCTCTCATATGATTGAACTGTGCTGAATTATTTATTATTACACATCCACAGTCCCTCATTATCATCTCTAGGACTTCAATTGTTGTATATCTGTTTAGTCTGTTTTTGTACTCTTTGTATTTTGCTACTGTAATCTGAAATTTCCCCTAGTGGGACAATTAAAGGTATCTATTTCCTGAGGTGGTCCTTTCTCATCTCGGCTGTAAACATATGTATCTGTAGGTGGTTACCGTGCTTCACGGTGAACTTCACAGTGATTTACTTCTTCAGAAGTACAGACCTGATCAAATTCTTAAGAGCAGTTGAAAAATAGCTAGAATTTACCTTTTGCATATTTGGATCTCAATGAGGTTTTAAGTAGAGCTGCAATATATAAAAGCAAAAAAGGGGAGTGAGACAAAGAACACTTTGAAAAAGCAATTTATTGAAAACAACAAGCAAACTGAAATGGGTTGTTTATCAGTTGATCAAAAGTTTAAGACCATCACTCAATAAAATGACAAAAAACTCTCCAAACCAGATCAATAAATTTTCTCACCAGGACTCAGTAATGAGTAGCTCCATCGTTCTTGTTAATCACTTCAAAAATTTGTTTGGGAATGCAAAGCACCCCCAAATCGCTCATTGGTCATTGTACTTCTCAAGGCAATTTTTTCTTATGCATACAAAAACTGCACTCACAGGTAACCCGAGAGCAATTTTCTTCCTCTCCTTCCTTCAGCGGGGGGATCTCATATTGGAGATAATCCTTACTGCAGCTGCATTGTGTGTAGCCAAAAGGGTCCCGATTCCCAAGCCCAGATAAATACAGAGGTTTGTGTCAGGAAGGCCATCTGACATAAAAACTTCGCCAAAACCAAATATGCAAACAACACTTAAGACTCCCAAACTCATTGGTCGAGGCCAAGACAGGAGGCAGCCAAACGCCTTTTCGCTCTCTCCCAGGGTTCCACCTCGATGACCGATTATTCCATCGATATTCGTATCACGGCCACCAAGAGTAGATGGTGAGAGAGAGAGTTGGTGGGAGTATTTTTAAGAGGGCTGTCTCCTGCAATAAAAGATGAGCTGGCTTCTCGCAAGGAGCCTGAATCACTCGAGGCACTCATACCCTAGCCGTCCGTATTGACAACCGTCTCAGAGAGAGAAATAGGGAGAGAGAGCAGGACAGTGGGGATCGGCAGAACCCCAGAGTCTCCTCCTCTGATGGATCTGCTCCCATCACAACGGCTATTTTCACCCTCAGGCTCTGCGAGCTGCCTCTGCTCCCGAAGAGGGTCCCACAAGCATATCATAATTTAACTCAGGTTTTTAGTAAGATATTAGCTCACTCCTTTCCTCCTCACTGATGCTATGATTTTGCTATGGATCTGTTGCCCGGTGTTTACTAAGTTAGACTTACGTAATTCCTATCATCTGGTCCGGAAAAGGGAGGGTCATGAGTGGAAAACTGCAGTCAAGACTCCATCGGGACATTTAGAATATTTAGTTATGCCATGTGGACTCACCAATGCACCTGCGGTATTTTAGGCATTAATTAATTATGTGCTACATGAGATGCTGAGCCGATTTGTGTTCGAATATCTTGATGATATATCATTTTTTTTCTCGAAACATTGATGAACATAAGCAACATGTCCGTCTTGTATTACAAAGATTACTAGAGAACTGTTCATTTGTGAAACCAGAAAAGCGTGAATTTCATCAGACATCAGTCAGTTTCTTAGGGGACAACTAAGGCCAGACCAAGCTAAGATCAGTGCGGTGGCAGATCGGCTAACCCCCACTACTCTGGAGCAATTACAATGTTTTTTAGGGCTTGGTCATTTCTACCAAGGGTTCATTAGGGGTTATAACAATGTGGCCATACCGCTCACACATTTAACCTCCATTAACACTCTGTTCCATTGGTCGTCAGAGGCCTCTGATGCATATTAAACACTTGTTCATTACCACACCGGTATTAAGACATCTTGATGCAAATCACCAATTTGTGGTGGAGGTGGACGCTTCTGATACTGGTGTCGGATATATTTTGCCCAAAGAGAAAACCTGGTTGAACGCTGGTTGAACTGCCGACAGGCTAGATGGTCACTATTCTTGAGAAATGTAATATTTTCACTTTCATACCATCCAGCCTCAAGGAACATCAACCCAGATGCGTTGTCGAGACAACACTCCCCAGAGACCAGTCATGAAACCCCAGACTTCATCCCCCCCCCCCCGTGTTTTGTGGGCTCGGCAGCTTGGGACATGCAGACAGCCATTTGGAAGCTCAAGGGGACCAGCCAGACCCTGGTACGGGTCCTCCAGGACAACTGTTCATCCCAGATACATCTCAAGCCCCGGTCCTGCAGTGGGCCCACAACTCCCATCTTACTTGTCACCCAGGATCCCACCAGACCCTGTGGTTCCTCAAGCAAAGTTTCTGGTGGCCAGGAACGTCTCATCTCTGCCTGCTATGTCTGCGCTCGAGGAAAGTCATCACACCTCACGCCTGTGGAATACCTATGCCCGCTGCTGATACACAGCCGTCCGTGGTCCCACATTGCATTGGACTTTGTAACGGTTCTCTTACCCTCGGAAGGCAACACTGTAGTCTTTACTATAGTGGATAGTTTTTCAGTTGATACATTATGTTATATTATGTTCCATTATCCAAACTCCCCTCCACAGCAGAGATGGAAAATCTGTTAATTTGTCATGTTTTCAGACGGTGTGGTATACCTAGAGACATACTTTCAGACCGTGGTCCTCAATTCACTTCACAAGTATGGAAAGAATTTTGTTCTGCTATTGGTGCATCCGTCAAGTTGTCCTCAGGTTATCATCCACAGACCAATGGCCAGACAGAGGGCAAACCAGAATCTGGGAGAAGCTCTCTGGTGCGTCGCAGCCAAACACCCTACAACCTGGAGGACACACCTACCATGTGTGGAATATGCTCATGACTCCCTCTCTGGTGCAACTACGTGTATGTCTCCGTTTGAATGCTGTCAGTGGCGAGGACAAAAGGTTTGGCTCTCTTCTCGGGACCTGCCACTGTAGGTCGATTCACGTAAGTCGGCACCCTGGTTTATAGGACTGTTTGAGAGCGTGAAGGTGGTCAATCCATGTGTGGTAAAACTACAGTTACCAGACTCCATGAAGATCCACCCGATTTTTTACATATCTCTACTTAAACCAGTGGTGACCTCTGAGCTGAGTCCCCCAGCGGCTGCCCCCCACACCCCCGGATCATCAACAATCATCCTGGATGTCAGTCAGCATGGGCTTCAGTACTTGGTCAACTGGAAGGGGTACGGTCCTGAGGAGAGGTTATGGATCTCCAGGGGACTCCTTTTGGATGAGAACCTACTCACAGAATTTTATTAAGCCAACCCTGGTAGGCCTGGCAGGATGTCTGGAGGCGTCCATTAGGAGGGGGGTACTGTGATGTTTCACCAACAGAACGGGGTGTTTTGTTGGTATATTTAGTGTTTTTTTCCTCTTTGAGACTAGAGACTCGTGACGTCATCTTGATTTCATTTGAGACTTTGTGTTTTGTTTAATAGTGTGCATTGGAGTAAACTTGTTCATCTAACCTCAGCACCTGCTTTTGGATTGGTTCCTTACCGTGATGTAACAGAAGTCTTTGTCAGCTCAAATGTGGTGTGGGCGGAGAGAGAGGCATTGTTCTGTGTGTTTGTGTGTGTGTGCTGTGTGCATCTTCATTCCCTCGCAGGTGTCGGATATGAAGGGGCACACCTGTATCCACTAGAGTCATCGGCGGGGCGCATTTAAGGACACTGGAGACGGGCTTCAGTGCCAGTGAATTGTTGCGAATTGATGCGTAAGACTATTACCTACCTTGTGCTCTACTGTCTTTCTTCCAGTGCCTCCGCCTGTGCTGAACACCTGCCGCCCACCTGCCTCTCCGCCTGAAGTACGCCCTTGCACTTTTGGTTGCTTTTTCCGACAAGTTTGGAACAAATCTTTTTGTTTTGTTTAATCCTGCGCCTGGATCCTCCCTCTCCGCCGCACATAACATCAAATCTTTCTTCTAGTTGTTCTAATGACATAAATTCTCTGTCCTTGTAACAAGGTTCCATACGACATATGCCTTTCTCTTGCTAGGATTTAAAGTTACTGCTCTGAAGGATCATGGGTAGTAATCCCATTTCCTCATAGTAGGGTTTTAGGATAAAGAAACGCTTCCATCCCCTCACCCATCAAATCCCAAAGTTTGTACCAGACTTGGGCTGAGTGGATGATTAGTGGGTTGTCAGTTGCTGTTGTAATAGTTTTCTATCCCATTTGTACAATATATTTGTTGGCTATCTCTTCTTTCATCTCTATCCTTTCAATGTCAACCCACGAAGGGCAGGGGCCTCTATCAAACATCTGGACCAGAAATCTGGCTTGTGCAGTGTAGTAGTACAACTGGAAGATAGGGAGTTTGAAGCCTCTATCCTCATAGCTCAAGGTTAGTCTATCCAAGCTAACTCTTGGTGTCTTACCATGCCATAAAAATTGCCCAACTACTTTCTTAAGTGAGGAGAAGAATGTCGTTGGGACTTGGATCTGGAGTGACTGAAACATACAGTATATGGGAGTCTAGGCAGGATATTCATCTTTATAACATTAATTCTGCCTAATATGGTAGGAGGCATATCCATCCATCTCTTCAAATCATATCCCACCTTCTGAACCAGACTAACTAAATTAAGCTTATATAAAGATTTTTAAGGTTATTTTACACCGAAACCCCTAGATCAGGGGTGGGCAAACTTTTTGGTTCAGGGGTCATATTGACTTGAAAAAATTAACAGATGGGTCAGTCCAGGACCCAATGCATACATATCAAATATAAACAAAAAAAAAGCATTAGCTTAATTATTTTCTTTTTTTTATTTCTGCAAACACACGTGTACTGTCTTATTACAGCTCCGTCCAAAATGTATTTTATACAAAATTTCCAACATATTAAAAAAACACATTTGAAAAAAAAATTCTAAGGTTCTTTGGCAATGTTAATTTTTCAGATATTAAAAATTAAACATGAAAGAAAAATAAATACCTCATCATGAGCAATAATATCCTTCATTTTTAAAGTGAATCCACCCAAGGAGACCCTGTTATTACTTCCATTCACTTTCAGTGGGAACAGTGTTGTTGATCACCTTTTTTAGCCAGTGCATCAAAGTCTTCTGTTAGTTTTGCTGTGGCGAGTCTCAGAACAGATCTGAGGTTTTCATCACTCAGCTGGAATGGGTGCTTTGTTGGTGTTCATCACACTAAAAGTCTGTTCGCACACATAAGAAGGGGAAATCAACACCAACATCCTTTGTGGCATCTTTTTGATGTTTAGAAAGGTGGCTGTGCTTAATATTTGCTCAATGTCTCTTGTTTGAGCTCCCACACTCGTTGAAATACTTTACCTAAACTTAAACTTTACCGAAACTTGCTCACTAATCTGCGTGCTGTTTCATGGGAACCATAGTGTCCTTCATAGGTCTGACTGTATATTACGTTGATTCTGTGTCGGATTTCAAATTGGATGTAATTTACTCTGGTTAGCTTGTAGTGATTCAGCAATGGCTCCACCAAAAATAGAACTCCTAAGATGCTGAGATACACTGAGAGGTGACATGATAGTGGCAGCGATCAGATGCGGTGCCTGCAGTTCTTGGAAATAAGGCAAATGCAGAACCTACTGGCAGCACCAGTCATTACAGGACAAGTTCAAATGAATGCAGTCACAATTATCATATGATTTGGACAATTCTGTTCTTTCGGCGGGTTGGATTAAAAAGCACAATGGGCCGGATGTGGCCCGTGGGCCGTAATTTTCCCACCTCTGCCCTAGATACTTAAAACCTGTAAGAGACCATTTAAAACGAAACTTATGTTTAGCACTATTAAAGTCAAAGACAGACAGCGGCAGTATCTCACTTTTATCAAGGTTCACCTTATAACCTGAGAATAGGATGTATTCCCCCAGTATTTCCTGGAGGTGAGAAAGAAAGTGTTGCTGGTTAGGAATAAAGTGATATCATCTGCAAATAGTGAATTTTTATGTGCTCTAGTGCTGACCTTGAATCCACTTATATTGGGGTTGTTTCTAATGGCTTCTGCCAGTGGTTCTATTGCCTGCACAAAAAGGGCAGGACTAACTGAATCCCCTTGTCTGTTACCTCTGTAGAGGTGGAATGGGCCTGAGGTGACACCATTTGAAATGATTCTGGTCTGCAGGGAACTGTACAGGGCTTTAATCAGAGTAATAAATGCTTCACCAAATCCAAATTTTCTCAGGATGCTGAACAGATATGGCCATTCAACCATATCAAAGGTCTTCTCAGCATCTAGCGACACGTCCAATTTTTATCTTTGTTAGCCAGGTGTATTATGTTGAACAGACACCTTAAGTTATTAGTAGACAGTCTATTTGTAATGAACCCTGTTTGGTCAGGGTTACCCAGTAGGGGGAGACACATTTCCAGCCTTCTAGCGATCATTATAGTGACTAATTTATAATCCTTTTTTGGGAATGACTGTGACAGTGGCCTGGGAAAATGACTCTGGGCAATGTCCGTCTTTTCTTTTTTTTAAACTTTATTGCCACCTTTTTCCATAACAGGCATTTAACACCATTAATGAATAAGATAAAGAAAAGGTGCAGAAATAGAACTTAAATAAAAAATGAAAAAATTAAAATAAAATTTAAAAAAAATCTTGAGATTGGGCCTCATCCATCATATACAAACAATAATGTAGAGATAGAACACACATACTATGAACGTAAATCTCCAGTTAAAGGCAGTGTACATAGAGAGAGAGAAAAAAAATACAAATACATGAGTTTCCACCATAATATAGATATTTTAAGTAAAGTATAAACCTGTTTTACTTTCTGCAACCAGTGGGTTATCACAGGGAGTTCAGGCTTCAGCCAGTTAAATAGTAATGAATTTTCTTGCAATCATCAGTAAAATATGTAACATAGAACATTGTTCAGTAGTAAACAGGTGATTAGGGAGTGCATGTAATAAAAACAGTAAAGGGTCTATGGGTAGGTCTCTTCCCAGAATTTTTTCCAGTTCTTTTCTGATGTCTTTCCAGAATACCTGTATTTTTGGAAAATCCCAGAATATATGAGTATGATCACCCAGCATTCCACAGTTTCTCCAGCACTTATCATCAGGACTGGATTTGGACATGAAAGTCTTCAGTGGGGTCCTGAAGAATCTTATTTTGACTTTCCGATCAAACTCTTTCCAGTGTTGACTTTCAATCCCTCTATGACATTTGGAGCATATGTCCTCCCACAAATCTTCATCTATTAGGGTATTCAACTCCATTTCCCACTGTTGTTTAATATGTGATGTATCATCTGACAGGTCTTCCATTAATCTCCTGTACATGTGGGATACTTGTTTTTTGTAGATAAGTGATTTTTAATCAAATTTATAAAATAACTTTCTATATTTGTAGGTTCTTTCCTAAATTCCCAGTCTAAATGTTTTGTAACATAGTGTCTGATTTGTAAAAATCTGTAATAATCACTTGAAGGTAAAGTAAATTCTTTTGTAAGCTGAGAGAAAGATTTAAATATCTGTCCATCAAGGAGTTGGTTTATTATAGTCATACCATTCTCTGCCCATCTTTTGAAGGCCCAATCTGAAATGGAAGGTAAAAACTCTACATTGCCTACTATGGGCATGGCCTGTGACAAAGCTATAACTCCTTTTAGTTTCTTTTGTATTAAGGACCAAATTCTCAGTGTGTGTTTGATCAATAGGCTATCAATTTAGATTTTTCTCTGTACTTGTTGACTCAGAAATGGGAGTGTAGACAAGGGTATCCCACGTAGAGGGTTCTGTTCAATAGAGATCCATTCAGTCTCTGTATCTTTGACAACCCATGACACCACTGCTCGCATCTGTGCTGCCCAGTAGTAAAGTTTTAGGTTTGGTAAGCCTAAGCCACCTTTCTCCTTTGCTGACATTAGTACTTTTAGTCGTATTCTCGGTCTTCGGTTTTGCCATAGGAATTTTGATATTAGTTTATTAAGTAATTTAAATATGGACTGTGTTTTTTGTAGTAGGAAGCAAACGCTTCTGTGATATCTTGTGGTTGGGTCAATATCTGATTAATATTTGGACATTTTATTTTGTGTACTACTCTAGCGGACTGAGCTTTGCGTAACTGGAAAGCCAACAGACGACTTGCTCTGTTACCAAATTCATAATATTTCCTATTTGTGAATCGCAGTGCTCCCTCTGCTTTATAAGTCAACAGATCATCTCATTTTTGTCTATTCTCTTTTAACAGTACCAGGGTTTTCTGATTTTTTGATTGTTGGTATTCCGTCTCTAATTTCTTAATCTCCTTCTCCAGTTCATTCTGTTTAGCTAGTCTGTTTTTTAAGTCTGGATGAGATGGCAATAATGTTACCCCCTCATCACTGCCTTGGCTCCCTCCCATAGAATGGGTGGTGATACAGTATCATTGGATTTAAGATAGTCTGTTAAATTTTCATGAATTTATTCTTTAATTGCTTCATTGTTCAGTAGGGATACATTTAATCTCCAATATTTAAACTGTTTATTTGGTCCTATCTTTAATTTTAAAGTGACAGGTGCATGGTCTGATATTGTAATTGGTTCTATGTTACATTCATTGGCTCTGTAAATATCTGTTCCTGATATTAAAAACATATCCAGCCTGGAGTAACTTCCATGCACCTGTGACATAAATGTGTAGTCCTTTTCTCTTTTGTTCCAACACATCTAACAGCAATGGAATCAGCTGGTCCTGAAATTCTTTATAAAATCCAGCTGGAAATCCATCATTCCCATTCATGGAACTTTATTTACAGGAAGTAGCTTTATAGCTACTACCAGCTCGTCATTGGTGAAAGATTTCTCCATTTGTTCTTTATGTTCACCTGACAGTCCTGGAAGTTCAGTTGAGGCTAGAAAGGATTCCATTTGGGCCAAATCTCCAGGAGGCTGTGATGAATAAAGATCCATATTATACTTTTTAAATGTCTTGTTTATTTCAGTTGGGTTGTGGGTTATATCTTTCCTTTCTATGGCATGAAAAATCAAGACTAAAATACCCACGTCAAGTCAACAAAATCACACTATTCATTCATTCATTCATTCATTTATTATTCATTTCAGGCAGTTACATTCAGTAATATCCTCCAACAACTCTGTCC
>JAPTHA010001454.1:0-10625 GCA_029814585.1 Gymnapogon annona | reverse complement strand
TTGGTGTTACTGTTAGTGTTGTTTGTGTTACTGTTGTGTTGGTCTTGGTGTTATTGTTGTGTTTGTGAGGGTGTTATCGTTGTGTTGGTGAGGGTGTTATTGTTGTGTTGGTGTTATTGGTGTGTCAGTGTTATTGTTGTGTTGTTGTTGTGTTTGTGTCGGTGTTATCGTGGTGTTTGTAGTGTTGTTGGTGTTATCAATGCGTTTGTGGTGTTGTTGGTGTTATTGTTGTGTTAGTGTTGTTGCTGGAGCTATTTATGTGTTTGTGTTGTTGGTGTTATCGTTGTGTTTGTGGTGTCATTGTTGTGTTTGTGGTGTTGTTGGTTTTATTGTTGTGTTTGTGGTGTCATTGTTGTGTTTGTGGTGTTGTTGGTTTTATTGTTGTGTCTGTGGTGTTACTGCTGCATTTGTGGTGTTATCATTGTGTTTGTGGTGTTGTTGGTGTTATCGTTGTGTTGATGGTGTTATTGTGGTGTTTGTGGTCCTGTTTCATGAGTTTTGTTTTTTAAAACTATTCTGTTGAACCACAATTAAAAACTGTCTAATTTTCATTTGTTAATTTCCATAGAATTTTTACTTATCATTACTTTAGTCAGATTCAAGTTATTTCTGTAACTATTGTGTTTTTTTTCTTTACTTAACAGGGGTCGCATTCTTTCCTTGTGTGTACAGTATATACTGTATATAGTGACCCACCTGGACTTTACTTTCTTATTTTGACAAAGTAAAAGGATAAAAAAAATAAATGCTGTGGATGACTGAGTCTGTTTGTTCATTTTTCCAAAAGACTTTTTTTTTCTCCAGATCTTTCAAAATCAAACAGTCAGTTGACATTGTACATACATGTACTGACTGAAACACCTACCTTGGATTGGGATGAAGTGCGTCTGTTGCTTCAGAGAGTGAATGTTTTCTTGAAAGTGAGGAATAGTACTGGCATAGGTGTGTGAAGGGGTTAAAGTAAAAAGACAAAAGCTGAACATGCAGATAAAGAATCATATGTAAACAAAACAAAACAAACAAGAGCATGCACAAAAAGAGAAAAGAAAGACGACAAGCTGAGGAAATGAGAAAAGACAGTTAGAGAAGGAGGTGCAAGTGTGTTGTTGATTAACTCAGGTGAAGGATGGATGACTCATGGAAGAATGCCAACGTGCTACGAGACACATGCTGTATGTTCAGTGTGGAATTAATACAGTCCATTGACAGATCACTGTGTGGTTTGTCCGACTCGTTAATGGAGCCACGGTTACTGTCACATCCCAACACACAGTGATGAGGACCCAAATGCAAGAGTTCTGATTGTACAGATGTTCACAGTTCATTCAAAAGATCGGGTATACAGAGAATGTCTCTCATAGTCCAAAGAGGGTAATCCAGAATCGGGGTTGAGTACGGTCCAGGTCGGAGTCCGAGTGAGTGAAGGCATGGGGTGAAGGTACCGATGGGGCAGGCAGTATCGTTGGGAAGTCCAAGGTCCAGGTTCCAGAGGTGAGAATCCACGGGGTGACGGTACCGATATGGGGCAGGCAGAGACAAAAATCCAAAGATGTTGGATTCAGTCTTCAAGTACAACTGCAGATTTGACATTGTATGTTATATGTTTGACTATCAGCTAAAGATCTGCATAGGAGGCATTTCCCAAAAAAACATAGAAAAGACATGTTGTATGGACAGATTAGATACAGTGATCTAGATACTCAACCACATGTGATAGGTGTTATACAATATTATATATCATAACTGTTGTATTTTTACTGTTAAGGAATAAAGAAGAACAATAAAATGAATGAGTGGAAACGATAACGCACGTCTTCGTCGTCTGTAAATGCTCTCCGATGAAAATCACCACGTATTCTCTGAGTTTCTTCATCTTCCGGGTTGGCGTTTGTCGGAGATTCTCTTGAACAGTGTTTCAGTTGGCGGAGTCAGGATAAAACTTAGCGTTTCTGTCAGTAAACCTGCTCGTGAGCTGGTTCATTTCATGGAGTACGTTACCGTGGTAACGGAGCCAGCATTCAACTGAACTCGCTTCGTGAAACGGAAAACCCAGAGTTTCCCTCATCTCAGGGTTAACTAACCTGGGTTTGAACAAAACCCGCTTTGTGAAACATGCCCCTGTTGGCTGTGGGCATGGAGATGGGATACAGGCTCAGCCTGTTGGCGATACGTCCTGGGTCCCTCCTCTGGGGGGCGTCAGGTTCCCTGGGTTGGGGCTGCGCTGGAAACATGCCTTGTGTTTGCCTTTCTACCACAGTACCAGCCCACAAACCTTTGTACATGCTCACACAAAATATATCAACATCTTTTTCTGTGTTTTTTTAATCTGACTAACAGTGGGGTCCCTGAGACACATACACTTTATTTTCTGCTACTGTATTTCTCAAACCCATGGCATTTAAAAGGTGGAAGAGAAACCATATCTAAATTCTCTTTATGTCCAGTACATTTAGTGAGCTGATAATAAAAACTCTTTTAATCTTTGACTGAGGTGAAATATTTTGAGTTGATAATCATTTTGGTGTTGGCGCCATGTCTCACTTGTGACAAGACCCACCATCCACTGAGTTATTTCACACTAAACCACATGTTGGTAAATGATGATATTAAATAGGAAGAAAAAAAATTATCTTGCCATTAATTGCCCTTTTTTCCAAAGTTAGGTCCTGGGGATACCCCAGATGATGGGACTTTGGTTCTCTTTACAACAAATGTGAGATGAAACAGAAACTGAAAAGATCACTTGAAATCCAGTTCACTCACTCAGGTAGAACAAGAAAGGTGCAAGGGAACTTCCCACTCTGGCAAAGGTTGAGCATTTTCCTGTTGCTGTGGTTCTGATCACAGTTGGGTAAATCTCTGCTGTGTAGACATACATCATGGCAAAAACGACAACGTAGTTGCCGATTTGTCCAAAACCATTGAAGAACACAAGGATGACAAACACTGTCCATGACGGAGAGAAGACTTGAATAAAGGTGACAAATGCCTGGACAGCCAAGGCTGCAAAAGAGACAGGCCTCCGTCCAAATCTACATGAAAAACCAAAACAAAAACATGTTGTGCTAAGATTTCAATTTTGTTGTACATCTTCTCTGCCTTTTGTTTCTACTCTGTGCTGCTGCTGCTGCTTTTATGACATTTCATTGCCAGACCATTGGTCTGTGCAATGACAATAAAATGAATCTGAATCTGAATACCTGCTCATCAGGGAATTAGGTTGTGGTGTGCTTCTGTTTTTATGTTCTCGGTATTCTTATTTCTATTCTCCAGTGTTTTCTCAGTTGGGGTCCTCTGTACTGGGAGAGGGGGTAGGGTGGCAGTAGGTTCTGGTGGTTGTGCTTCCCACCCAGGTCAACTCCTGTATGGTGCGGTAAGGGCTCTGTGTGTGTGTATGTCGGGGTGGTGGCGTCTGGTTACTGGGTGGTGGTGGCTGGTTTCCCCCCTGGTAGGGATGGCTCCCAGTGATGGCACATTCTCTTGTTTTCTGGTCCCACCATGCACAGCCAGTTTTTAGCAGGGAATGTGTGTGTGTATTGGTTTTATTTAGTTTTTTTCCCATGTAAATTACTTTGTGCTGCATTTTTATGTATGACAATGTGCCATACACATAAAGTTTGACTGACTGATTGACGAAATACAAAATACAGGAGGAATAATCAATTGTGAATCAGAGTATAGTTTCTTGATGATCCACTGCACGGGGGTTTTCTTTCGGGGTGGTACATGAACACTTTATCCTGTTACATACAAAAGAGACAAAAAATATCACTTAGTTAACTTTTGTACATAGAAGAGCAAATAAATAAAATGCATTTCATTCAAAAAATGCTGCATGTGATGTCATTCCTTAAGTATCTCACCCTTCCCACTTCTGCATCTGTTCAATGGTTTCAGGTAAAGATCGTCCAAAAGTCTCTGGAAGGAACTGAATGGCAATGGCAGAAACAACAGCCATAGACCCCAGTATAATATAAGGCAGGTACTTAGAGTAGCTACCTGTGAAAGGAGGAGAATCTGGGTTAAAAGATCTCCAAAGGCCCAGGTATGTTTATAATGTACGCATGTGTCTTCTTCTTTCGGCTTTTCCCTTCAGGGGTCTCCACTGCAAATCACTGTCCTCCATCCAACCCTGAGATCCAATCACAGCCTGACCTCTGACCTTATCTCCAAAACCTCTAACATGTGCTGTCCCTTTGACATACTCGTTCCTAATCCTATCCATCCTGGTCCCAAAGAGAACCTCAGCATCTTCATATCTGCTACTTCCAACTCTACCTCCCATCTTTTCCTCAGTGCCACTGTCTCTAGTCCATACAACATGGCTGGTCTCACCACAGTTTTATACACCGTTCCTTTCATTTTAGCTAAAACTCTTCTATCACACATCACACCCGATACTTTTCTCCACCCGTTCCATCCTGCCAGCACACGCTTCTTTACCTCTTTTCCACACTCTCTTGCTCTGGACTGTCAAAGTACTTAAAATCCTCCACCTTCTTCACCTCTTCTCCCTGTAACTTCACTCTGCCACGTGGGTCCCTCTCATTCACACACATGTACTCTGTCTTGCTACGGCTACCCTTCATTCCCTTCCTTTCCAGGGCAAACCTCCACCTCTCCAGCTTCTCTTCTACCTGTTCCCTGCTCTCACTATAGATCACACTGTCATCCGCAAACATCGTAGTCCACGGAGATTCCTGTCTAACCTCAGTCGGCCCATCACCATAGCAAACAAGAAGGGGCTCAGAGTTGATCCCTGGCGCAGTCCCACCTCTACCTTGAATGCCCTCTGCTCCTCGATTCCTCAGGCATCTTCTCCCCATCGAAGATCCTGTTGAACAACCCAGTCAAAAACTCTACTGCTACCTCTCCCAGACACTTCCACACCTCCACAGGTATATCATCAGACTGAGTGCCTTCCCATTCTTCATCCTCTTCAGTGTCCTCACTTCATCTTTACTAATCTTTGTCACTTCCTGGTCCACAATATTCACCTCTTCTATTCTTCATTCCCTCTCATTTTCCTCACTCATCACCTCTTCAAAGTAGTCTTTCCATCTTCCCATCATAAAACTGATACCCGTCAATACGGATCCGTCCCTTTCCTTAATGACCCTAACTTGCTGCACATCCTTCTCATCTCTGTCTCTGCTTTGCCAACCTGTATAAATCTTTCTCTCCCTCCTTACTGTCCAATCTGGCACACAAGTCATCGTAAGCCACTTGTTTGACCTTTGCCACCTCTACTTCTCCCCTTCTTCTTAGCTAACCTCTTTCTCTGTATATACTCCTGCACCTCCTCATTCCACCACCAAGTCTCCTTATCTACGTTCCTTCCAGATGACATGCTGAGTACTCTCCTACCGGCCTCCCTGATCACGTTAGCTGTAGTTGTCCAGTCTTCTGGAAGCACCTCCTGAACACCCAGTGCCTGTCTTAACGCCTTCCTAAAAGTCCTGCAACACTCTTCCTTTTTTAGCTTCCACCATTTTGTCCTCTGTTCTGCCTTTTCCTGCTTCAACTTCCTCACCACCAGAGTCATCCTGCACATCACCATCCTATGCTGTCTGGCTACATTCTCACCTACCACAACTTTGAAGTCACTGGCTCCCTTTAAATTACATCGTCGACAAATGATGCAGTCTACCTGTGTGCTCCTAACTCCACTCTTATAGGTCACCCTATGTTCCTGCCTCATCTGGAAAAAAGTTTTCACTACAGCCAACCACCATCTGTCCTTCTGCATTCCTCTCCTGGATACCAAACCTGCCCATCACCTTGTCATCACCTGGGTTTCCTGCACCAACATAAATCAGTCAATCAATCAATCACTCAATCACCTCCTCAGTTCATAACTACTACTACATTATACTGCTATTGTGCAACTGTTCTGTATGTCCTGCACATCTAGTGAATCGATAACAAAAAATTCTTTGAATCTTTGACTAAGGTGAAATATGTGGAGCTGATGACCATTGTAGTGTTGGAGACATGTCTCACATGTGACAAGACACACCATCCACTGAGTTATTTCTCTCTATACCCACTGTGAGGTGAAGCACAAACTGGAAAGAACAGTACAAGTCTAGTTCACTCACTCAGATAGAACAAGAAAGGTGCAATGGCACTTCCCACTCTGGCAACAGTTGAGCATGTTCCTGTTGCTGTGGATCTGATCACAGTTGGGTAAATCTGTGCTGTGTAGACATACATCATGGCGTAAACGGCTGAGAAGGCAAATTTACCCATCATCTCCAATGCAATCGCCAAATGGGTTAAATCTTAAAAAGACAGAAAAAAAAATGTCTGTAAGTCACAACAAGGAGGACTGATAGTAGTCAAACATGATAAACTGTGATACCATGGAAGTATATTGAATATATATCTGCCAACAACAAGGAAGCTTTCTAAGTTTATAAAATGTTTATATTGTAAAAACTGATCTGCTAAACTGATTTTCCTTCTTCCTGTGACAGTGGCATTAAGATCTATTTTATTCTATTGGGTCTGTCTATGCTTCAAGTTACATTTGCTCATTATTGTATATCTTTGCTGTCCATTCCTTCTACTATTTGAGGATGATGTAATAGAGCCAATTCTGTTTCAAAACTACAGCCTTTATGAACACTGTATATCACAAACCAAGTGAACTTTTTCCTCCAGATATCCATAAAACAAATTCATTTATCAATGATTTTCAGACTTTATGAATTCCAACATCATAATGAGTACTTAAAGGTGAACAGTTGAACACTCACGTTTTGGGATCAGCTGAATCAAAAACAGTGCCACTCCCCCCAGGCCCAGTGTAGCACTGGTAGGCACTCTCTGCGAGAAATACTTAAAAACCAGCCAGGTACAGATGTATGCCGGTATCTCTACACCGACTGAGATGAAACAGCTAAGATATGGGTCAGCAGCAAGGTTTGATGAGTTCAGGGACAGGCCATAATAGCCAGCATTTGCAGTAAGCCTGGGCAAGACATACATAGAGGTTGTTTAGGAGAAAATAAGTGCTTGGTCCAGCAGACCTGAGGGTGGCTATGTTACAGCAAGTTCATTTTTTAAAACCTCATGGTTACGGATGACAGAAATAATATTTTGTCCATTTTATCGAAGAGTCTTACTGACAGACACAATGTTCTTTATATCATTGAAAAAACAAAAGATGGATACTGACCAAACCAACCAGAGAATGAGAGTTGTCATCGCGATATTTCTGTTTTTAAATAGATCAATGGGAGTGTGGAGTTTCTTGTTTTGTATCTTGTAATTATCAGCCTGCAAGACAGAAAGCCACATTTTTTTTCTCATCCAAGTCATGTTTGGACAGAAAAGGAATTTTTCTAGAGCTCTGTTTTAGTGCAAACACTGAGTGTGCAACAATACACAATGGTACAGGAGCAATGGTCTGCCTAATCTGAACCAGGGTAGTTCTCAGTTACTAGATTTTTGTATGAGTCACTTTTTGTCCATAACTAACACATGTAATTAACATAATAACTAAGACAATGTTTTGGACACTGAAGTAAAGACAGGCGTGGAGCTGTAAACCAATCACTATGTGGTTGTGTGTTGGGTCAGGTGGTAAAAGAAGTTGTCACGCAGACCTGGCAGACCCAAAGGAGCAGTGTGGGTCTGTCAGGAACACCTAGCATAAAAACCTTTTTGCACACCTTTGCCAGAACTGTGAGGTTGGAGGGGAACACTGAGTCTGAACAGGTTTTCCAGTTAAAGTCAACTGAGGATATAGCTGGGAGGTGGAAGGAATGCTTTGAGGAGCTCCTCAATCCCAACAACCTGCTTTCCAGCAAGGGAGTGGTGCCAGGGGAACAAAGTTTGAATAGTCCAATCTCTGCGGTAGTCGTCACAGAGGTAGTGGAGCCCTTGAGGTTGATGAAGTTAACTCAGGGTACCTCAAGGGCGGTTATCTTGACCAGGTGGAGGAGTTTAAGTATTTTGGGATCTTGTTCAAAAGTGAGGATAGGATTTAACGGGAGTTTGACAGGTGGATCGGTACAGTGGCTGCAGTGATGTGAATGATAAACTGGCCTGATTGTGGTGAAGAGGGAACTCATTTAATTTACCAGTTGATCTATTTTCTGGACTTCACCTATACCCATGAACTCTGGGTAGTGACCAGAGCTGTCGTGCGAATGAAGTCATGTGCCCATACGACCAAAATGGGTTTCCCATGTTGGGTGTCCAGCCTCAGCCTTAGAGATAGGGGGAGGAGGGGAGGGAGGGAAGGGAATTACAGTGGATTCGCTGCCCCTCCACTCCCAGAAGAGCCAGCTAAGGTGGTTCAGGCATCTGGTATTTGTCATTTTACTGACCCTCCAATTCACCAGGGACCTCACGTACAATAATATGTGGATTTCATACTGAAACCTGGCAGACACTTGAATCCAGAAAACTATGTACGAAGAAAAAATCCAGAAGTATTGGCGTCCAGTTGGGAATCCCATGATCAGATGACATGGATGCTGACATATCTACGTCTGTCAAGTTTGAGTTTGTGTACTTTCTGGGCTTTTATTTTGAAATGTCCCTTCCTAGTGTGTTTATGTCTCCACTTCACCGTTGTTCCCTTACCTCCCATTTCTAATTTTGTAATCATGTCTATGTGCATCACCTGTCTCCCCCTATATAACCTTTGTCTTTGTCACTCCCTGTTGCCAGACTGTAGATTGTATTCCTATGTGTTGCATCTCTGTCCAGCGTGTCCCTCAAATCCCTTGTGAGTATGTGAGTTAGTTTGATTATACTATTTAAAAGTTGATTTTGAGGGTTTGATTGTATTTTCCAAAACTGATATAGCCTTAGTGCATTTCTGAGTTTCTAGTGTTAGAGTTCTTTGTTTTTGGTTATTCCTCTTAACGAGTGATTTTTGGTTACAGTTTTGGATTTATTATTTGCCCGTTGTGGGTTTTTGATTTTGGAAATAGATAAAGATATCTCCGTGATTCTGTACGGCGCTTTGTGTTAATAAATTAGTACTTGTGATTGATAATTGTAGTGATTAAGTTCTGTGAGAATGTTAAAATAAATACCTTTATTTTTTATAAATTTAAAACCTGCGTCTGGGTTGTCTGTCTGGGTGAAAACCGTAACAGATGTGAAGTGTATTTGTGATCTATGTATGACCCCAATTATGGAACTGGTTAATACACACACCACTACACCTCGCTTGAGGGTCACTAATGATGTTAGAGACTTTTAATTAATTAATTACATTATTTTTATTACTTTTTTACTAAAAGTCAACTCACAGTGTAATCTTTAAAGATGACCCGTGGAGCCTCCACTTTGTTCTGGCGAGCAGCCTTCTTCACTATGGCCTCAGCTTCCTCCACTCGTCCCTGAGAGAGCAGCCATCGAGGAGACTCTGGGATCAACCTGCACCACAAGACAAAGAGCAGAAAGACACTGAAGGAAATTCAGTCCAAGTCTTCTACACTGAATGAGTCCAGGATCACCACAGCGAATCCGAATTACATCCGGATGCACTTCCTGACATAACCGGGCTTTAACCAGCACAATGAGACACACGCCCCAGGAATCTAACCCAGGTCCGCTATGCACCAGCCCAGTGCCTTACCAACTGGCCTGTGCAGCTCCTCTACACTGAATGAATGGACTTAAAATTTTTCATGGATGTAGAGAACTGAATGAGAAGGTGCAGTGTAATTGTATAATAATTGCATGTATATTTATTCACATAATATACTGTATATTCCACTTTTAAGCGATAGCAACATATGTACCGTATTTTCACGACCATAAGGCGCACCTAAAAGTCTAGAATTCTCTCAAAAATTGATGGTGCGCCTTTTAGCCCGGTGAGCCTTTTGTATGGATTATGGTAATATTGGTTGTCAGTAGGTGTGGCCGAAGTAACGGCAGTAAGAACGATAAATAGGAATTCCAGTCCAGTCCCAAACCATTTATGTCTGTAAAGACCCCAAAATGGCTCCTTGCAAGAGACGCGTAAGATGCAGAGTTCAAACTGAAGGCTATCAGTCACGCAGTTGAACACGGAAATAGAGCAGCGGCAAGAGAATTTAACGTCAACGAATCAATGGTGTGGAAGTGGACGAAGCAATGACAACAAAGTCTATTCTATTACAGAACACAGGAAACACAGTACATTTATCTATTACCGTAGAGATTGAACTACAGCAGACTACCTGATGTGTTTGACATAAATGATCGTGTTGTGATTATGCATTACAAAAATGTTTATAGTTTTATAGTTCCAGTGGCTACACACAACATTACACTACAGGTGGTCCTCGGGTTTCTTTGGAGTTCTGTTCCTACCCGGGACCGATCCGCGGACCCAGACCGCAGACCCGGGTCCAGTTGTGGATGCGTCTGGTCCAGGGACTGGTCCTGGGTGGTCGCTTCGCGTGCGGACCCGACCGTGCAGGTCTAGTAGATGTTACCTATAAACCTGTGTCTGATCGTTGCCTGAACGAGTCCGCACGCATCCGGTCCACGGACCGGTCACGTACGTTCCGCGGACCGGACGCATAGCATCCGGACCTGTCCGTGCAGGTCTAGTAGATGTCACCTATAAACCTGTGCCTGATCGCAGTCATTTCCTTTTGATTCTCTGT
>JAPTHA010001425.1:0-10630 GCA_029814585.1 Gymnapogon annona | reverse complement strand
TTATCAATAATCCTGTTGTTAATAATTCTGTTACCTATAACCCTGTTATCAATAACCCTGTTATCAATAATCCTCTTATCAATAATCCTGTTGTTAATAATTCTGTTACCTATAACCCTGTTATCAATAATCCTGTTGTTAATAATCCTGTTATCAATAACCCTGATGTAATCAACCCTGTTATCAATAACCCTGTTATCAATAACCCTCTCACCAACAACACTGTTATCAATAATCTTCTTATCAATAACCCTGTTATGTGACATCACATCCTTATGTTTCCACACTGACTCCGCCCCGATGTTTCATCCATGGTGCGTTTGAGTTCCGTCAGTTTGCTCGGTGTTTTCAGGTCGCAGGTGAGTCCGGGTCAGAACCAGGTCACACACTCCTCATCTGTCACTCAGGCTATTTTTAGACCTGAGGAGGGGGGCGGCCAGGGGGCGGGGCTTCACTCAGAAGACATAAACACAGGAGTGGACAAGTGCACATGAATGCATCACACTGAGCACGAACTCATCACACTGCACCTGAACACATCACAGGTGTTTCAGGGAGGCCACGCCCCTCCGGGAGGCCACGCCCCCTGGGATATCACAGGTGGACAGTGTGAGGTCATTGACCGGTTAGTTTCCGGTGACGAAGGTTTCATGGATTCTTTGTGAGAGACGCTGACGAGGCAGAAGGACACGAGTCACCAGGTGAGTTCATTCACAGCACCGAACCTAGACCTGAACCAGGACCTAAGCCTGCACCTAGACCTGAACCAAGACCTAAACCTGCACCTAGACCTAAACCTGCAACTACACCTGAACCCCGACCTAAACCTGCACCTAGACCTGAACACCAACCTAAACCTGCACCTAGGCCTGAACCCGGATCTAAACCTGGACCTAGACCTGAACCCAGACCCAAACCTGGACCTAGACCTGAACCCAGAACTAAACCTGAGCCCAGACCTAAACCTGCACCTGAACGCAGACTTAACCCTGAACCTAGACCTGAACCTAGACCTAAACCTGCACCCAGACATGAACTTTGACCTGAACCCAGACCTACACCTGGACCTAGACCTACACCCAGACCTGAACCTGAACCCGGACCTAAACCTAGACTTATACCTGAGCCAAGACCTAAACCTGCACCCAAATCTGAACCTGGACCTAGACCTGGACCTGAACCCGGACCTAAACCTAGACCTATACCTGAGCCAAGACCTAAACCTGCACCTAGACCTGAACCCAGACCTGAACCTGCACCTAGACCTGGACCCAGAACTAAACCTGTACCTCGACCTCAACCCGGACCTAAACCTGGACCTAAACCTGAACCTGGACCTAAACCTGAACTAAATATTCTAAACTTATGTCAGTGTTGAACACCGACGTTGACGAATGTACAGAATTATTCTTTTGTAGTAGGTCAAAGGTTAAATGTGTCTCCATCACTCGATCCAAACGTCCACCAAAGTGAAAAAGACAGCACTGATTCCGTTTGTTTATTTCTGATTTAATCTCTGGATTTCCTCTTGAGTTTTAATGAACATCTTCGTGGTCAGTGAATTAAATATAGAAAATAAGGGATTTATTCCACTGGAAAAAGAAGAACCCACACCAAATACAAATGAGAACAACACACTAAATGGAAATAAATCACTTAAGAAAGGTGAAATAAAGAGAAAACTTAACTTGGGAGCTGTGACTAAAGTTAAGCCTGGGTCTGAATGGGTTAATGGTGTGATAATCATCCACTGCGGGTTAAAGGGTTAAAGGAGTCGCAGGTCTGTGCTGGTGGTTCCTGTGGCGTCTGATCAGCTTTAGAACCATTTAAATCCATCAAAACCCACTCAGATGTTGGTCTGAGTGTGAAGGAAAAAGGAACCAGTCGACTTTATTTCAGCCCAGGAACCAAAGTGATGGTTGAACCTGCTGAGAAAGAACCTTTTATCTGATGTTTAACAGTTGAATAGACAAACTGCAAGAAAGAAATGTTCAAATCTTCTTTAAAATCCAACAAGATCCCAAAATAAAAACCAAAACCCAAGACAGGACACGAATAAAACGACATCAAAGGGGGCATTTAAGACATGAAACTCCTTTTAACATTCAGATGTTCTTAAAATAAGACATGAAAACAACAGACAAAACCTGAGTTCAATGTGAATATTCATTCAATCTGAATTGTAAACTTTCATGTAAATTTAATTCATGTGTTAAAATGGATTTAATGTATTTGTGATCCCGACAAAAACAACACAGTGAAATGAAAACACGCAAAACCTTAAGCAGCGAAGGAGTAGAGAATCAAATGAACAATGAACAAACAGAAGAAAAAGCACAAATACCTGATTTTGCACAGAATGTCTCTTAAAAATAATTAAATCAATAAATGACGAAACGCGATTGAGATGAAAAATATGAAAATGAGGTTTTTCTGAGTCACTTGGTTTTTGTCGAGTCCTGAAGCGTTGTGTGTCTGCGGAGACTGGATACCGGACCTACTTCGGACCCGGAACCAGGCTGAGGGTTGAAAACCGTGAGTCCAGTGCAGACCCAGTCTAAAGTTACACCTAGTCTAAAGTTAAATGCAGTCTAAAGTTAAACCCATAAATAATTCAGACAAATCCAAGAAAGTCTGCTTTTAAAACGCGGAAAATATTAAAAGATGAAACAGGTTTCATCTTTAATAAGGGACTAAACTGGAGATGAATGCCTTTTACATTAAACCAGGTTTAAATGTTGTGAAGTTAAACTGAACTGGGGTTAAAACTAATGGTGTTTAGTCGCTGTGAGGTTTTCATTCACCCTTTAGTCACAGTGTGAATAGAAACGACGGCAAACTGGTTTTCTCCCGAGGAACTGGACTCACCGTGGACTCAGGTCAGATTTAGAACCCTTTAAAACCAGTAACGGGTTAGAACCTCATCCACGACTTTATCAGAACTAAAACAAACCGGTGTCACATTTAGTGTAAAAAGTTTGTGTTTGGACGAAATGATCAGCGGTCGATATGAACGGCATCAAACTGATCCATAAACACCTGTTCCTGCTTTAAAAGTCAACAAACATCCTGAAAACAGATGATGATCAAGTTAAAAGGAGGATTAAAATCACTTGACTCAACAGTAACTCAGGTTTAAGAAGAGAAAAACAGAGGTTAATGATCATCAACTGTTAAAAGTTAATATTTACTAAACAGTATTTAATTAAGCAAAAACTAAATGAAGTCATAAAACTGTTACTCATTTACTGAGTTGCATTAATTCTGTTCCAGAATAAGCTTTTAAATATGTTCAGAAACAAAATAAGCCCTATTTTTTCAACAAAAAAAGTATAAAGATAAAATATCCCATCATCGGTGTATGATGAGACTTTGGTTTAAGTTCATTAGTGTCACAAAATCATATTTTAGATAATATAAAAAACAGAACAGATGCACAGTTATTAGTCTGAGATGAAGATTCATCAGAATAAACAAGACGATAAAGGAATAAACCCACAAAAAAAAATGTTAAAAATCCCTTAACTTGACATGAACTCATGTTTGGAAAAGAGCAAAACTGAGGTTAACAATCACAAACTGTAAAAAGGTTTATCTTTATTAAACACTGAAATATTGAAACTAAGTAAAAAATAAATAAAAGTCTAAAACTGTTCCTCCTTGTTACTTCAATTATTCTTTTCCAAAACAACCTTTAGAAATATTCAGAAACAAAAGATGTACACTTTTCAACAACAAAAAAAACTTTATTAAAAAAAATCCAAAATAACTGAGAACCATTGATGTGAGAACAGTTAATGTTAGTGAAGAAAAAACTAAAATATTCAAATATTCATTTAAAGAGAAATGGACGAAAAATGGGATTAAATATCAGCATTTTGTTGTTTTCTCTGTAGACAAACTGTCGAAAGTCGATCTTTATTAAACACAAATATTTAAATTCAGTAAAAACTTTAAATAAATCAATAAAATTATAAAACTATTTACTTATTACTTATACCTACTTACTTATTTACTGATAAAATCTTTATAAAGGTGTGTTTCTTTGTACATTTCTGTTCGGAAGTGAACACACATAATATGACATCATCAGCAAATCATGTGTCCCGGTCCTGGTTTTCGTCCTGTATCATTTCACTGTGTGAATACTGGAACTGCTTTAAACAAAATCCTGTTTGGACTCGGAACCAGACTCGTCGTCCAGCACCGTGAGTTTAACTCTGACAAAAAAAACCCAAACATTAAATAATTCATATGTGTTGAAGGAATGCTCATAAACCAGACCAAGATTGAGTTCTAACATTAAAAACAAACATTAAACAAACATTTACACTGATGATGCAGTGGTTTATGTCAGTTCTAGTTCAAGTTGTGGCGTGTGTTGAAGGAATCATCAAAAAACGCAAACAACTTTACATTCTAACATTTAAAAACAAACCTTTACAGAATAACCTTCAAAAATCTGCAATAATCAATGAAAAATCCTCCGACACTGAAGCGTCCAAATTCAACAGAACACTGACGTTTAACCATCGGATCAGTTTTACATTTAGTCCTGGTCTGAAACAGCAGCAGGTTTTCATCCACCCTTTAGTCACAGTGTGAATGGAAACAACTATAAACTGATTTTCTCCAGAGGAACTAAACTCATCATCCACTCAGGTCAGATTTAAAACCATTTAAAAATCACGTTTGAATAAAAAATATATGTCTTCTTCCTAAATGTTTATACAATCTAAAACAAAGACTTGATATTGGTTTAACCTGGTTTGTCAAATGACCCGCAACATAATCAATGTGATTTTAAAAAACATAATACGAGGGTTAAAAACAGTGACAGGTTTAAACTCCGTCCACGACTTTATCAAACTGTTAAAAAGTGGATATTCATTAAACACTGAAATATTTCAATTCAGTAAAAACCTATTCATTAAATTGACACAAAATTTTCCTGTATATTATTCATTCTACTACAGAATAACCTTCAAATATGTCCAGAAACAAGTTACATTTCTTTTTTATTTTTTTTAATACCAAAAAACTACAGACATAAAACATCCCATCATCAGCAAAAGATGTGATTTTGGTTTATGTTCTTTAAAGTGTCACAAATTCAGACTTGAACAGAAAAAACAGATCTACAGTTTTGGTTTGAGATGAAGTTTCATCTGCATAAACAAGAATCAATAACAATAGAATAAGTCCACAAAAAAACCCTCAACAAAAATAATGTAAAATAAGTGAAAACCAATAGAATTGAAAGACATAAACTAATAGAATGCCTTTATTGTCATTATACACTATACAACTGATAAGATGTGAGGAAAAACTGAGGTCAATGATCACAAACTGTTAAGTGGATATATATCTAACGCCGAAATATTTAAAGTAAAAACCAAATTAAATTCTTAAATTGTTACTCATTAGTTAAAATGAGATTTAAAATCACTTAACTTGACATTAACTCAGCTGATCTTTATTAAACACGGAACTATGTAAATTGAGTAAAAACTAAATTAAATCAGAAAGGTGTTACTCATTTACGGAACTTTAATTATTCTATTACAAAATAGCCTTTAAAAATATCCACAAACAAGAGATGTACATTTTTTGACAACAAAAAAACCTTGATTAAATAAAATCCAAAATAACACAAATATTTATATTCAGTAAAAACTTTAAGTCAATCAATAAAACCGTACAACTCATTTACTGATAAAAACCTTTATAAAGGTGTGTTTCTTTGTACATTTCTGTCCTGAGTGAACACGTATAATATCACATCATCGGTGAATCGTGTGTCCTGGTACTGGTTTTTGTCCTGTATTGTGTCACTGTGTGAATACTGCAACTGGTTCATATAAAACCCTGTTTGGACCCGGAACCAGACTCGACATCCAGCACCGTGAGTTTAACTCTTCGTTTAAATCATCGTAAACCAGACCAAGATTAAGTTCTAATATTAAAAACAAACATTAAACACAAACGATCAGAACAGGTTCAACATCAGGAACAGACACGAAACCAGGACAATAGCATTCAATGTGAGGAGAGTTTTTCAGGTCTGGAATTAAAGTGTTTTAATTAAAGCTTTTTAGTTTAATGACGGTTTAGGGTTAGATCCAGTTTAACCAGTGAACCCAGTGAGTCCAGTTTAGGGTTTGGGTTAGATCCAGTTAAACCATTGAACCCAGTGAGTCCAGTTTGTTTTGATTTGAATGACATTCAAACATGGAAATAGAAATGGTGCGTTCATGTTCAGTCAGTTTTCGTCCTGATGTTTGATGATGTGTGAATGCTGGAGCTGGAACTAAACTGATGTTTGGACGTGGAACCAGTTTAACCATTGAACCCAGTGAGTACAGAGTCAAGACTTAATCTAAAGTGTAAAGTGTAATGTATAAATGGATAATTAAAATGGACCCATTTGAGTTATAGTTGAACCCAGAAGTAGAAAATAATTCCATACAAATGTTATGAAACAGAATCAGTTTAATATGAATCAGCTGTTTTACAGAATATTCACTCAATTAAATAAAACTGTGAACTTTTGACCTGAAACAAATATTAAGGGTCCACAGTTCTAGTCAGTTCTAGTTCTATTTCATATTCAGTCAGTTTTTGTCCTGATGTTTGATGATGTGTGAATACTGGAGCTGGATACAAACTGGTGTTTGGACGTGGAACCAGTTTAACCATCGAAACCAGTGAGTCAACACTATTTGTATATATATATATATATATGTGTTTATATATAATTAGTCCACAATATGCCTTGGGTAATAATGTAGAGGAGGTTGACATTCTTGTATAATCCTATATAATGTGATGAATATTGGTAGACACAGCTGTAACTGAGTAGGTTTGAATGGAGATGTGGTTGTTTTACGTCCTGGAGTTTCATGATGTGTGACTAGAACAAACCAGAATAAACTGGTGTTTGGACGTGGAACCAGTTTAACCATCGAAACCAGTGAGTACAGACTAAAGACTTAAATAATCTAAAGTGTAAAATATTATGAGACAACTGACCTATTTGAGTTAGAGTTGGACCCAGAAGTAGAAAATCATTAAATACAAATGTTAAGGGTCTACGCTGATGATGCAGTGGTTTATGTCAGTTCTAGTTCTAGTTGTTCTGTGTTTGTCTAAACTGTGACGTGGACGTAGAAACGGTGCGTTCACATTCAGTCAGATTTCTTCCTGATGTTTGATGATGTATGAATACTGGAATAATAGTACATAATAGTAATAATAGTAAATACAAGTATAAAATCTAATGTATTTATTGGATAGTTAAAATGGATCTATTTGAGTTATAGTTGGACCCAGAAGTAGAAAATAAAAAAAATACAAACGTTAAGGGTCCAAACTGATGATGCAGGGATTTATGTCAGTTCCAGTTCAGTCAGTTTTCGTCCAGATGTTTGATGATGTGTGAATGCTGCAGGATCCAAACTGGTGTTTGGACGTGGAACCAGTTTAACCATTGAAACCAGTGAGTCCAGACTATCTGTGAATATATATGTTTATAACTGATCATTTCAATATTTTGATCCATTATTGATCTCAGTTGTAGTTGAACATCGTAGCTAAAGCCCTGAACACAAACAGGTGTGTGTGTGTGTGTGTGTGTGTGTGTGTGTGTGTGTGTGTGTGTGATAATGTGTGTGTTGATGAGGGTGAGTTTCTGTGGTGGAGTTTGATGGTGTGTGAATGTCGGGCAACGGATGCTGTTTGGACGTGGAACCAGTTTAACCATTGAAACCAGTGAGTCCACACTATATGTGAATATATATATGTGTATATATATGTATTGTGAAATTATTGTGTGTGTGTGTCTGTGTATATGTGTATATATACAGTATATATATATATATAAATAAATAATGTGTTTGTTTATATGTAATTTGTCCAGAATATGCCTTGGGTAATAATGATAAGGAGGTTGACATTCTTGTATAATCATATACTATATAATGTGATGAAAGTGAGTTTTAGTTCTAGTTCTAGTTTTAGTCCATGTTCTAGTTCAAGTGTGTTCAACTAAACCGTGATGTGGACGTAGAAATGGTGCATTTGCATTTTGTCAGTTTTTGTCCAGATGTTTGATGATGTGTGAATACTGGGAGTAGAACCAAACTGGTGTTTGGACGTGGAACCAGTTTAACCATTGAAACCAGTGAGTACAGAATATTTGTGTATATATATTTATATATAATTAGTCCACAATATGTCTTGGTTAATAATGTAGAGGAGGTTGACATTCTTGTATAATCCTATATAATGTGATGAATATTGGTAGACACAGCTGTAACTGAGTAGGTTTGAATGGAGATGTGGTTGTTTTACGTCCTGGAGTTTCATGATGTGTGACTGGAACAAACCAGTATAAACTGGTGTTTGGACGTGGAACCAGTTTAACCATTGAAAACAGTGAGTCCACACTATCTGTGAATATATATATATGTGTGTGTGTGTGTGTGTGTGTATAACTGATCATTTTAAGTTATTTTAAAATGAGTCAAAACCATACTTTGGTCTTGGGTTTATGTCAGTTCTAGTTCTAGTTCTAGTTGTTCTGTGTTTATCTAAACCCTGATGTGGACGTAGAAACGGTGCGTTCACATTCAGTCAGTTTTCGTCCTGATGTTTGATGATGTGTGAATGTTGGAGGTGCAGGAAAACTGGTGTTTGGACGTGGAACCAGTTTAACCATCGAAACCAGTGAGTCCAGACTATGTGTGTGTGTGTGTGTGTGTGTGTGTATGTATATATACAGATACATATAGTGTGTATGTATATATAGATCAGCAGTTTGATATGAACCGGATCAAACTGATCCATAAACACATGTTCCTTCTTTAAAAGTCTACAAACCTCCTGAAAACAGATGATGATCAAGTTAAAATGAGGTTTAAAATCACTGAACACAACATTAACTTTAAAAAGAGAAAAACTGAGGTTAATGATCACAAACAGGGAAAATACCTTCTTTTATTACACATAGAAACATTTCAAATGATTAAAAACTAAATTAAATCAGAAAAGTGTGACTCATTTACAGAACTTTAAGTATTCTATTACAAAATAACGTTAAATGACCTACTTACAATTACTGAACTTTATTAATTGTTACAGAATAGCCTGTAAAAATGTCCAGAAACAAAATATGTGCAATTTCAACAGCAAACAACCTGAATCAAAAAAATCTAAAATAACTGAAAACTGTGAGATGTGAGAACAGTTAAAACCCAAAGAGAATCGGACTAAAAACAGGATTAAATATCAGCGTGTCGTTTCCTCAGTAAAAAACATAATAAAGTCATAAAACTGTTACTCATTTACTGATAAAACCTTTATAAAGCTGTGTTTCTTTGTACATTCTGTCCTGAGTGAACACATATAATATCACATCATCAGCAAATCATGTGTCCTGGTCCTGGTTTTCATCCTGTATCGTGTCACTGTGTGACTAGTGGAACTGGTTTCAATAAAATCCTGTTTGGACCCGGAACCAGACTCGACGTCCAGCACCGTGAGTTCAACTCTGACAAAAAAACATGAAATAATTCATATGTGTTGAAGGAATCATCGTAATCCAGAAGGTTTTAACTTTGAACATTAAAAACAAACAAACACAGAAACAAACAGAGCAGGTTCAACATCGGGAACAAACACGAAACCAGGACAATAGCATTCAATGGGAGGAGAGTTTCTCAGGTCTGGGATTAAAGTGTTTTAATTAAAGCTTTTTAGTTTAATGACGGTTTAGGGTTAGATCCAGTTTAACCAGTGAACCCAGTGAGTCCAGTTTAGGGTTTGGGTTAGATCCAGTTAAACCATTGAACCCAGTGAGTCCAGTTTAGTGTTCAGGTTAGATCCAGTTTAACCAGTGAACTCAGTGAGTCCAGTTTAGGGTTCGGGTTAGATCCAGTTTAACCAGTGAAACCAGTGAGTCCACTTTGTGCTTATTTGAAAGACATTGACACATGCTGTTTAGTTACTGATGAGTCTTTACGCTGATGATGCAGTGGTTTATGTCAGTTCTAGTTCTAGTTGTTCTGTGCTTGTTTAAACTGTGGTGTTTTTGGACAGAGAAACGGTGCGTTCACATTCAGTCAGTTTTGGTCCTGATGTTTGATGATGTGTGAATACTGGAGTTGCAGGAAAACTGGTGTTTGGACGTGGAACCAGTTTAACCATTGAAACCAGTGAGTACAGACTAGACACTTAAATAATCTAAAACGTAAAATATAATCTATAAATGGACAATTAAAATGGACCCATTTGAGTTATAGTTGGGCCCAGAAGTAGAAAATAATACAATACAAATGTTATGAAACAGAATCAGTTTAATATTAATCAGCTGTTTTACAGAATATTGAGTCGATTCAATAAAACCATGAACTTTGACCTGAAACAAATTAAGGGTCCAAACTGATGATGCAGTGGTTTATGTCAGTTCTAGTTCTAGTTGTTCTGTGTTTGTCTAAACTGTGATATGGACGTAGAAACGGTGCGTTCACATTCAGTCGGTTTTGGTCCTGATGTTTGATGATGTGTGAATACTGGAAGTGCAAGAAAACTGGTGTTTGGACGTGGAACCAGTTTAACCATCGAAACCAGT
>JAPTHA010001358.1:0-10636 GCA_029814585.1 Gymnapogon annona | reverse complement strand
TGTGTGTGTGTGTGTGTGTGTGTGTGTGTGTGTGTGTGTGTGTGTGTGTGTGTGTGTGTGTGTGTGTGTGTGGCTGTCTGCACAGGTGCCGGAGATGATGAGCTGCACCGGTCCCGGATCAGCTCATCAATGCCACCGTCTTAAGGAGCTGCGGGGGCTTTCTCCAGCATCCGAGCGTTGCATCTCATACTGGCGGTACAACTGGAGACCTCTCGTTACTGGAGACTTTTGGAATCGTGTTGGTGACAATCGAGGACTGAGTTTGTTAAGCTGAACTAACTTCTTTTTTCGTGTCTGTATTCTTCCAGTGCCTCCGAAGAGCGTGTACCCACCAGCGCCTGCCTGCACTCGCCTTTCGTTCGTTCCCTTTTTGGTTTTCTTCTATTCTACCTGGATTCAGGACTACTTCGTTGGATCACAATTAATTCCGTTGGAATTCTCTTTTTGTTTCCTTTCTGAGACATTCATTCCCTTTGGAATAAATCTTTTGTTTTTTTTTTTTTAACTTAAACCTCTCCGCATTTGGATTCATTACGCACCATACATAACATCATTCTATTAATGGAAAAATGTGCAGCTTCTCCAAAAATGTACAAGAACACGATCTACAAACCCCTTTCACACACGGGACAGCTGACCCCACTCCAACTGCACATGCACTATGACATCCCCACATAGCCGCCATGACGCATCGGCCTTGGGCTCCATGTGACAGCCCATGGACTATTAGAATGTCTTACTATACCCAAACGCTCCGTGGTAGCAGATTCCCTTTAGCAATGGTTCTGCATCGAAACATAATGCGCGCTAAAACCAGTGTGTTGAGATGAAATGACCATCGTGTTTGGTCACTGTGGGGGAAGAGATAGACGTGGTCTGGAATGGAAACTCTCTCAACAAACGATGAAACACATCACCTGAAGCTAACAAAAATTGTGCGAGTTAACAATTTAGATCCCCCAGTGTCACGTGGAAGACTGGCAAAAGTCACAGCATTGTTTTAGGTAAATTTTCTCTTTATTTAAGCAACCACACAACCGTGAGACTTACGTTCCCGTTTCCAGTGCGTGTTGGATCCGGCAGGGCTGCCCTTTGTCACCGGTTCTGTTCATTACCTACATGGACACCATTTCTTGGTGCAGCTACGGGCTGGAGGGGGTCCGGTTTGGGGACCTCAGGATCTCGTCTATGCTTTTTGCAGATGATGTGGTCCTCTTTTCTGTGTCAAACCTGGACCCTTTTTTCGTTTTTTTTTTAAGGTTTATTTGAACAGGAAATTAAAAGAAACGAAAGAAGACAAAAAATAAAAATGAAAACAATAAACAAGAATAACACTTTGCTTCTACATGTTCAAAAGGAGTGGGAGGAAGTCTGACTTAATAAATCCCACCCCTTCTCCCTGCACTATGTGAAATGTCTATACATACATACATACTGTATATTTTTGTATGTGTGTGTGTGTGTGTGTGTGTGTATGCCCCTGCATTATTTTCAATGTCTATCTCTTTTCCCTAAAATAACACACACTACCACTAGCAATAATAATCCATTTAGATTACACACATTATCATAATGAAAAAGACATACACCAACAACAACAAACCCAAAAAAGAACCAACTTAACTGAACATAAATAAATATATACACAGATGCCAGTTACGCTGAACCGGTTTAAATAACATAATGAAATGAAATATTCTTCAGTGACTCTCACACTCCCATCTCATTCCTCTATCCCTTAAAAATGTAGCACTTATATTTTATTTTGAATTGTGTTAAGTTGTGACATCTTTTTAACTCGTCGTCCATACTGTTCCATAGTTATACACCACAGAATGAAACACAAAATCTTTTAATGTTTGTACGAATTTTATTCATTTTAAAATGATCTTTCCCTCATAATTAATAACCTCCCTCTCGTTCCCTAAACATGTTTTGAAAATTTTGTGGTAATTGATCATTATGGGCTTTGTATATGATTTGTGCTGTTAGGAATACCACTATGTCCGTGAATTTTAATAACTTTGACTGCAAGAAAAGTGAACGAGTATGATCCAAATAACCTACTTTATGAATTGTCCTTATTGCCCGTTTTTGTAAAGTAATTAATGACTTTACTGTTGTCTTATAATTATTTCCCCAAATCTCTACACAGTAATTTAAATATGGTAAAATCATGGAACAGTATAGAATATGTATTGATTTTAGATCCAGAACTCATTTAGCTTTGTTTAACACAGAGATGCTTTTTGACAGTTTGGTTTGTATAGCATGCACTGGGCTGTTCGCAGCTGAGTGTGACGCTACCGGGATGAGGATCAGCTCCTCCAAATCTGAGGCCATGGTCTTCAACCAGAGAAAGGTGGTTTGATAAGCGGTGGAAGATGGATGAATTGATGGATGGATGTACAACCGTGAGACAGCAAATATTGTACCAAGGAAAACTGGTGGAAACAACACTAAACTATACATCCATTTCAACATGGTACTTTGGGTGAGAGGCCCCACCCCCGGGTGAGGAAATGAAGAGTTGTGAAAGTGAACTAGGGAAAATGTAACATTGCTGGAGACATGTGATGTTTTTTTTATTGTCAGATCTTTATTATCAGAAACATGCTGATTCCTCTGCTGTAAATGTCTACCTTGTGATTCATACACAGCTAATAGCGGAGCTGTTCACATAAAGAGCACCGCCCAGATGAGGTAAACCTGTGAGGTCTCCTGCTTAAGAGCATCTTGACACTAATATAATAACATGATAACTTTCCCTTTAGCTCAGTGAGCCACTGGACGGTTTAATGGTTGAGTTTCTTCTCTCGTTGGAGCCACGGGTCCAATTGTGTCACATACCCTCCACAGGTCATCCTGACCGCCAACTTACCTTTCATCTAAGACAAACGCCACCGTATCACATCATACCTCCCCCTCGCAGAACTGTCAATGCTGGGGAATGGTTAACTGGATCGATCAATAAAGTCTTTTTTTTTTTTGTAATATTTTACCCATTCTATGATTTCATATAAAGTAAACAAGAAACATTGAAGTGTTTGTCCAGCTCTGAATGGAAAATTCCATAACATCTGTTATAATGTGACACGGTGTAAATAAAGTTTGATATAAATCAATATGGGCTATTTTGGATTAATCAGTTAACCTATCGGTGCATTTCTTTGGATGGTGGGAGGAGCCGAAGTACACAGAGAGAACTTCCTAATACAAGAGTTCAGCATTGTACGAGGAACTGGAACGTGGCTCCTAAGTAGTTCTGTCATGACATACGGGTGGAGATCTGCAACATGAGTGAGTTTCACAGCAGCCGTGAGATCCCACCGGTCCCCAGAGGAGCGCACTTCTCCTTCCAGTAATCTGCCCCCTCCTCCTCTTCCCCATTCCTCCTCTTCCTGCACTGTCTTGCTGGTGAATAGATTGTCTCACCTTTCTGGTAAATAAGTAAATACCAGTATATGTATTTCTCTTTATTATCTTTTATGATGTTTTGAAAACTGTATTCTTTTAAACTACACTTTTTCTACTTTAAAGACCTTTAATAAAGGGTTTTTGGGGGCTAAAACAGATAATGTTTGTAAGATAACTAAATCCCATCACAACCTTGGTCATGGAACAACATAAACTGGTACTGTGAGGTCCTACTGTCCTCCAGACTCCATGGGTTTCCAAATGTCTTGCCATTCAAATCAAATCAAATCCAATCAAATCCAATCAAATCCAATCCAATCCAATCAAATCAAATCAAATCAAATCAAATCAAATCAAATCAAATCAAAATTTATTTGCACAGCGCCAAATCACAACAACAGCCATCTCAAAGTGCTTTACGTGTAATCAAGTAGAAAAAAAAAAATAGGAAGAAACCCAACAGAATCCTCCAGGAGCAACACACTAGTGAGTTATCTTGGGATGTGGATTGTGTTTTCAGCTTAAAGACGTTTATGTTTCATCTGTTAGCGGTTAGCAGCTCTGAGCTCTATGCTAATGGTGGCTGTGGACCTTTTCACTACCATTTTTCTCTCCGAAGGATGCATTCAGCCCCTCGTTATCGTTATCATCTCTGGGACTCCAATCATGTATATCATGTCTTTGTCTTTGTTGTCCATGTTGTGCAAGATTTCAGCTTGCTATGTATCTGTTCTGCTCTGTTGTTTTTTCTCCTCTTTGTATTAAGCTGCTGTTGTGAAATTTCCCCTCTGGGGACTAATAAAGGCATATTCAATTCAATGTCTCTTTATTGTTATGGAGACAACGTCAGATGTATGGTAATATACAGTTCTGTAGTTATACAGTTCTATAGTTATACCCTTATTGTTATATAATGATACATTGAGACATTGTGAGTTATATAGTAATATACTGTAGTGTAATAATTCTATTAATTCATAATTATAATAATAAATAATAATAATATGGGGGATATGGAAGGATGGATGAATGTCTGCAACCAGTCAAATCCAGGCGGGCCTGCAAGAGAAGAGAGAGAAAACAACAACAACAACAGCCACAACAACAACAGGAAACAAACAAGCAGGGGGAATGCACTCATCCTGTGCCATTGGTTTCCCATAAGTTTAGGTTTGTGCTGCTCTCAGCCCGCGCCAATAGCTAGTGTGAACAGCCTAGATCTAAAAGTGGCGATAGAGTCTGCATCCCTGACTGGATGGGGAAGGTGGTTCCATAGGAATGGTGCACGGTGGGAGAATGCCCAGGAATTCCCAAGTCTCAAAGGTCCCTATGTGTTTAAAGACCGCAATTCCAGCATGTACTCAACTCCCAGCGCTTTTATACCCAACTGGTGACATGTTCAAGATTCAAAGTACAATACAGGAAATACAAGTATAAAATTAGAGAATATACATTTAAAATTTGCATAATGTGTGCAAATGAAGTGTGCAAAAGTGGATGAGGTAAGTGATGGTTTGAGGGAGATTGTCTTCAGTTAAACATCCAGTCCTTGCACAACTAATTCCATGCAGTTCCAGATGCATTTGGGAACCTCTGGGACAGTATGAAGCCTCACTGTCATGACAACACATGGACAATACACCAAACCTGTTTTTTTTAAAGCATGACTTCTTTTAAAGCTTGATGTTTTGCTGAGTTTATTTTACTGTATACTCTCCTCCCTGAATGATCTATTCATAAATAAAAACTACACACACAAATGATGACAAGGGCCGTGTGAGGAATCGTTTTGGAACAGAACTATGTACCAGACTGCGACTGCGGTTTTGATTTATTTTCCCGATTAAAGAACAACAAAACTATGGCAACAATCCAATGTTTATTTATGGATCTTTTTATTTCATTTCAATAGTCTCCTCAAACAGAAAAAGACAAAATATAAAGCACTGTTGTTCTTATTAATTTGTACACAAACCTACACATTCTCATACACACCAAGTATCAAAACCACACAAAATTAAACAGGCATTCACATACAATCGATCTAAAATCCCATTATTTAAAAAAAAGAAACATTATAATAAGGAAATAAAACCAAACAAATATTTACAAACTCGTTTTAGTTTTGTTTTCTACATGGGAGGGCAGGAGAACATACTTCCACGGAGGAAAATACAAATCACCGAGTTGAAATAAGGCGAAGGGTTAACGCAGTGGGGTTTAAGACACAGGCTTGTTGTCTTTAAAGTTACTCCATACATTTTCTATTTACGTTATGAAAAAAAACCCCATTTAATTATGTATTAGAGAGGCATCTTGTGATGAAATCACTATTTCATTAATAGAAAAGTGCTAAAGAACAGATGGTACCAAGGGGAATAAATAAAGCCCAAGTGTTTGTGTGATGGTGCCAGTATTATATTGGTTCTTGTGTAGTTGCTCCATGTTGGTGTAATATATATGCAAACGTCGGTTTCGTATTCAAACCTGAAACATCTCATCAGTACTTTGTATCTTATTGTCTCATAGAGAATTAATGTCATACAAAATCACTTCATCAGCTGTTACTAAACCTTCTCCGTGCGTTCAGAGCGTTAACCCTTGTTTGTGTTTTTACTCTGATCACAGAGATCAGTACAGTCATTACAAGATCCATCACAGGTGCAACTTTACAATGACTAGCAATCATTTACAAATGAGCTCTGATGGAAGATATTGATCCAAAGTGTTATTCATTGTTTTGTGATTGGAAAAACTGTTGAGGCACACAGTCGACCTTTCTTTCAATGCTTCCTGGGGCTGGGTGCTGAACTTTGATACTTTAATGGGATTGACCCAATTAAAGATCTTGTCACTTGACACTAAATTTCCGTATCAATGGACTAAATCTCATTAAGATCATGTTTCATGCACTAATGGCTGTTATATGTTGTTCTTAATATGGATACCAACACTTATAAGGTATCGTAAATGTTTAGATTTTTTTTTTTAATGATGGTGCTTTATACATAAAAACGCTGCAGAGGGGCTGCCGCAAAACAAGCTAACAAACAGATTTCTTTGCTATTGAAAATGACGACAGACCTGAACGCCACAAGAGCATTGGTACAACCAAACTACAGGACCTTAGATCTAGAGTTTTTTTTCTGTTACTGGCAGTTAAAAAAAAAACCCAAAACAATAGCACTTCACAAAAATGGCTCCTGAGATAATAAGCATTCCCAGGAGTATATGAGCAGCAGAAGTGTGCTCTTGAGTCAACGGCTGTTCATCCAGTCCGTTGAATGTGCGCTTGAATTTAAAACCCGTACATTAAACACTCCAACCCATTACACAAGAGCAGTCCCGCCCATCTGTCTTTCTTCACCCTCAAGTGCTTAACAAATACGGAAGAATCAAAAGAGAGGGAAAAATCTGCACTCAAAAGGAACCAGTCGTCAAGGCAACGGGTAATGCCACAGATACAAACATTGGCAGTCTCTGGGCTCGACAGGTAATACCTGTAGTGGAGCAGGCATTTCTAGGAGATGATTAACTTTTCCATGGAGAGTTATGGTGGTGGTTGGTAGTTTCTGTTGATGATTTGTTTATGTCCCTTTTGTTTGTTTTTCCCTTTTGGCCCTTAAATGAATTTTACAAAGATGTCTGAACATGGAATGTTATTAATATTAGATGTAAAAAAGTCAAGTATGAATCTCAATACATTCATTAAATTCTCAGACACACACACACACAGAAATATTGACAAATATTTACAGGCAGGACAGTCCAGATAAAGGGGGAGATCTGCCTCTGCTTCTCAGTTCATACCTCAGCTGATGGTCAGTGATGATAATGATGAACGTGGCAGTAAATAGTCTAGTACATGTATACAATCCCAAAGGCATCATTGGAGAATAGGAAAAGTTGTGTGTTCTAAATACATTTTGGAACAGACATGGAATCATCTTTGTGTCCTGGTGGATCATTAGCTCTGGTCTTCAGACTTCAGGGGACACTGATAACAGGTGACTGACACCATCTCAGAAAGAAGAAGGTGAGAAACTGACATGGTACGTGATGTCATCAGATCTATGTTTCCAGTTTCCAGAGGTGGTGCTGATTGGCTGCTTTGTGTTCCAGTTTCATTTAGACTGACATGTCCTTCTGTCAACAATGTGACTCCAGATGAACCGCTGATGATCTTTCACCTTTAACTGGTCCATTTCCACACACTTGTGTCCTCCTTCTACAGAACTGATTAGAACTGGGAGCGACGTGATCATGGACATGTTGGACAGTATGGACAAACACACAGAGATGTTTCTGCCATAAAGGTATCCTGATGTTTTTCTTCTTTTCGATGTTTTGCATTATTCTAATATAAAAAGAAAACCAATGAAACACAGCCTTTGTACTTGCACAAACACCTGCAGACTAATGTGCACAGGAATAATAATAATAATAATAATTGGATTAAAATGCATCAACTAGCCTCGCAATATTAAAGCTGTTAACGGTCCACAATGCATTGCTGTCACAATATGTAACAGCGCCTGACTCCTTAAGGGAGAATAGATGTTCCGCTGAAGGGTGAACAGGTTGAAGGTGTGGATCAAAGAGGTTCGAGGGCAGGGACACAGAGATGATTGGCGCCGTCTGATGCTGTTGCTGCGGTAACTGTCCTTTGTGACTGAGTCAGTGTTTGTATATGTGTCCTTGGGTTCAATTCTGGTGGCGCTTCATGTGCAGGGCCAGGTGATCGGAGCGAGAGAAGCAGCGGCTGCAGGCGATGCACTTAAATGGTTTGGCCCCCGTGTGTTTCCTGTAGTGTCTGGTGAGTTCGTCTGAGCGGGCGAAGCGCCAGTCGCAGTTGTCCCATGTACAGCGGTATGGCTTCTCACCTGCAGTGGACACAAGCACATCACAACTTCAGGCACAGGAACACACACAAAAGTATATTTTGCTTATTTGGAATCATTCAGAGGCAATTTTTATGAAGAGTAACATGTAAAGGCACCACTGCTGCGTTTCATTATCGATTAGGGTGCATCGATTATTGGCGCATTTAATAGGTTCAGTAATTGGTGTGTACGGTGAAAATCAGAAAAGGTTTAATTCTGTGGACACACTATCAAGTTGAAAACAATGAAAAGGTGAAACCAGTGAGCCACACTGATTATATCTAATGAGCCATACGATATGTACATTGTATATTCTATTAAACAATCAATCAATCAACCAATAAATACTTTATTTATCCTCGTAGGGAAATTGCTGAACCAACCTCTCCTCTGAATTCAGATGAACATATCTACGCTCTAACTGTGGAACACATATTTTCTTTTTCAACAATACTAATGCCTGCTGCAACACCCCATAAAGGGGCCCGCTGTGGTTGGTGGTCACCTGGTTATCATCACCAAAACATTACCAACTGGATCTGGTCCTTGAATCCACCACAGATCTAGAATTCAAACTGCACCATGACACCATGTTGAAGGGGAGGGCTTTGTCTCCCACTGATGTTGCTAGTTGCTTTTGTCCAACAGTTCGTAGTTTTTTCAACCAGTCTATCTTATGACAGAAACTTGATTGCAGTATTTTTCTTGTATTGTGTCTTTTGATGTTTTCCCAAGCTCTCCAATACATGATGACGGTGGTGTCTGTCTTTAAATTGTGCTACCTTTCCCTCTGTATTAAGTCCATGAAGTCCCTACATGCTAACGGTGACAGTGAACCTTTCTCTTAATAATTCTCTCTAAATTGGCAATTTCCCAGTTTGGAATTAATAAAGTACTTTTATTCTAATAATTCTATTCTAATCTAATAATTCTATTCTAAGAATTTCATAGCAAAAATCTGGGAGTAGAGTGAGTGGCTGCCGAAAGACGCTCATTTCACTGAAGTGATACGGCAGGATATCAATCCCACTGGTGCAATAACTGAAACCAAGGGCTGAAAACGCCACACTCTTTAAAAGAGGATGACCCTGTTACAACATGCTGGGTTTATGCAGTAATATGCTCTTTACGTCTACGTGTAAGCGCTTGGTAGAAAAGAAGTGTCAGAGGAAACAATCTGTGTCTTATTCCAAGTTCCTGCATGTCTTTGCATGAACCGACAGAATGAAATTGCTTCATTCACAAATCAACGCACAATTTGGGAAAGTCACCTCTGCAGCTGCACATCGTTGCTTTTATTACATTCCTGCGATTTGATGATGGGTTTTAATGAGCTAAAAGTTCCTTTTTACCAATTAACATAAACCCTGCTGTTTAATATGTTTAATGTTGACGTGGAATCATATGGCTCAGGGGTTAAAGGGTTAAGTTGTTGATGTTGACCTGGAGCAATGGTACACTGGTTAAAGGGTTAATATGTTAATCTTTATCTAGAACAGGGGTCAGGAACCTATGGCTCGGGAGCCAGATGTGGCTCTTTGGATGACTGCATTTTGCTCGCAGATAAGCTGAAAGGGTCAACAAAGGGGGAGGAGTTATTCAAGTCTTTCATAGAGTTCATTAAAGAAAAAAAAACAACTAATGTATAAACTTATTGCGGCGTGCACTTAATGGTACTCTGCGTATTTTATTTAACGTTGGTCAACTCCAGTACAACAATGTTATTAAAATTAATCAATTTTGTCTCATTCTCTTCACTTATTTATTGAGTTTATTGTTTTGGGTTTTTTTTGTCTTTGTACCCGTTTTGTGTTTCTTTGTGTTCCCTGTGTGTGTGTGTGGGTCTGTATTTTCCTAAATTTTTTTCCTGTATTTTTTTTTGTCTGTTGTCTCTGATCCTGTCATTGTGTGTTGTGAATGTCGTCTTGCAGTGTATGAATGGAACTCTAATATTGTCTAATGAAAAATAAAATACTGCAAAAAAAAATAAAAATTACGAGACTTATTATAAATTCTTGGTCTTGGTTGAAAATGCACTAGTTTAATTGTATTCAGTGTTTAAAAAAAACATTAGATGGCTCTCACAGAAGTATGTTATAAAATATTTGACTTTCATGGCTCTCTCCCAAAATGATTCCCGACCCCTGAACCCTAGAACCATGGCTGAGGGGTTAAAGGGTTAAAGTTAGGGTACGTTTAATTCATGTTAAAATGGATGTAGATTAGGTAGTTTCACATTGAAAACAAATATTGCGGCCTCAACATTTCTTCTTCTTGTTCTGTACTTTTCCCCTGAACCATAGCTAGTACCATAACCATAGATGGCTATATATATG